>JBBPBX010022439.1:0-29812 GCA_038048925.1 Garcialebias charrua
CACCGAGAACAATGGCCTAATCTGTCCTAATTCTCCAGCTAATCAACCCAGAGCTCAGAGTATCACGTCTGCACAGGCAGAGAAAAATAGTTCACATCCTCCACATACAGTATCACACAAAGAATATATATATATATAGATATATATTTTTTTATATAAATAAAAATAAAATGCTGTATAACCCATGCCAAGCTTGTAGTTGGTATGAACATCCACATTACATTAACATACAAAGAAAAACATTTCAGAATGGCTTGTCCTTTGGCAATTGTTACTCTTTTTTTTGTTCCTCTCATTCTTTAATCTTTTCAGCATATAACTAAAGTTTAATAGAGATGGGATCAAATTAATGTGAGCCAGATAAAAATAATAAATAAAAAAAAACAGCTCCACTGTTGTTGTGGTTTCTAAGGCACAGAGAAAAAGTGAGCATATGAAGTGGAACGATACAACATGGTTTCTCCAAACTTCATATCTCAAGTATACGTGAATACATAAACTATTTCTAAAAATGCCAACTTCAAAAAAAAAAAAGAGTAAAAATCTTGTTTTTCTTTGCCAAAAGCATTGCTTGTATTTAAAATGAGAAATGCAAACAACTGTTTAGGAAAATATCTGTGTTCGTGTAGTTAGGGTTCTGGATATTTGTGAGGTTCAGGAGAAGTTTATAGTCGAGTTAAAAACATTTGGGTATAGAGGAAGGTAGCAGATATTAAAAAGTGAAACGTCTTTCAAGCTGCACTTTGATAACAAAAATTAAAAAGAAATTAATGTCTCATCACTTTTTTGTGCTAGACTATAGCTAAGTAGTCATTTTTATTGTGAAGGTATGTGAAAAATGGACGTTTTTGTACCAGACAGGGAAAAAAAAAGACAAGTCCATACATGCCTCTCTGTCTATTTTAGGACACTAGATTTTATCAACCTCTCAGTTCAATAAAAATAAATCTTGATATTTACTGTTTACCAATAATACTTGAAGCAAAAAACATTTATGTTCGCCTAATCAGTAGTTAGCTGTTGCATACATTTTTTACTTTAAATTTCTCTTAAAAACAAATTTTCTCCACTTTAAATACAGGTCTTTATAACTTTGCAACATGGAAACAGGGCTCTTCCAAAACATATTCCCAGCATTTTTTGAAGAATTGTTCAAGTTCAAGTATCTGGATTGTCATTCACATCACACGTAGTACATGAGGTGGAACAAAATTGTGTACTCAGGGTCGCAGTTACACCCCAAAATAGCAAAATATCAAGTATAAAAAGAAATTGTATTGTACATTTTAATATTTACTATTGGGAGTGGTGTCCTGATGCATGCTCGATAATCCAAAGATAATCAAGGTTGAGTCAGAGCCTCTGGACGGGTTCTTCTTTGTTTTGTCCTTTATCCAAAAGACTCCTTCAGTCTGAGGAGCTGCAAGCAAACTCAGTCTTATAAGCAGCATCTTTGCATAGTGGATCAAAGTTTGATGGTGACAGCCAAAACCATCACAAACAATAACGGGAACTAACGATCGGCCACTAAGCTGATGGTCCTCCATTTGCATGTGAACAACTATGGTAGTTTTTGCTGCCGCCAGCCAAATGGTTCACCCACTATGAAAAGGTGCTGTTTATAAGACTGAGTTTGTTGCAGCTCCTCAGACTGAAGAAGTCTTTTGGATAAAAAGACAAAATGTTTCAACAAAGAAGAATCTGTCCAGAAGACCTGACTCAACCTTGTTAGAGAATTGTGTCCAACAAATGGAACAAAAAAAAACTCAGAGGGGTTCAGATCTGGTGACTGGCACATTGTTGCGTTCAGATAATTTATTGTAACAGTGCAGCAAAAGGTCTTCCTCAGTATGTGAACGAATTCTCAGTGGTCAAGAACTGATGGTTTTTATTTTCTTTAAATTCTCTGCATATTTTCTGCCTTGCATTTAAATCAGATGCTCTCATTTGCCAGAAAACATATGGAAATTTGCAAAGATCTGCTCATCTTCGCAGGATGGCTACACAAATGTCTCTAATGCACAACAGATGCACAAACATCTGACTTGCATGCGTAAGTTAAGCGCCAGCCAAGTAATCATCTAAACAAGACAAAATGCTCCATGATTATAGATGTGGCATCAGCTCACTGCTTCCCCATTATCGGTGCAGCTGTTTATCTGCTAATCTATCGACCGCGTGGGTAGAAATAAATATGCCGCCAGGATGAGTCTTGCCTCAAACATTATTAGTGGTATCAGTAATAGGTTATCTACAAGCTCCTGGCCTCTTACTGGAAGAAAGCATGATGCCAGGACTCCTTTAATGAAACATGACTGACCTGTCATCCCAGTAGCTTCATTTTGTGCATGAAAAAAGGGCCACTGTCACACCACCATGACGACACACTGCCAAGCTGGACAAACTCATTTGTTTAGTGTGGGAGAAAATTAGTAGGGTGAGGACTACCTCCCTTAAAAGATGTAGTCACTCAACCAGACGTGTAACACCTTATGGCACACATATTTTAAATGGATTGAGATTATAGAAAGAGAAAAAGCAGAGTAAAGAGCAACTGATGGAGCTGCTGAAAGATGAGCAGACTGAGGAGAGCCACAGGGGAGACGGCAACCGTGGGTGCCCTTGAAATTGCCTGACTCATTACAGTACTGCAGCAGCACGGTCATGCGTGGTGATGGCAGGCGCACAGAGAGAGCTCTTGATCAGGCACTGAAAGCCGGAGAGCGGGCAAAAATGTGGTTTAAAAAGAAAATACAGCAGAGCATCGTTTCAAAAGGCCAAAGAGCTCCTCCTCCACTTTCAAACATGCCAACTGCATTAGTGCAAAGCTGATGAGAAAAGGGCTAATGCATGAACAACCTCCTGCTTGTGGTCTGATAACAGAAGAACTAGTGATAAAGGTTTTAACAGAGAATGGCACACAGGCAGGTTTGAGCACTGACTGGCAGGTCCATCTGAGTGACAACCATACAAATCATTCACTGGTATTCCCACTGCAGTGTGGGCTACAGATACCAATCCACTTTAATGTGCAGCTGCCTGTCATCATTCTGAGCACCCATAATATATGCCGCCTCTGAGAGCAAACAAAACAAACATCTAGGAATATTCTTGGATTACAAGGACCTGCAGTATGTTTCCCCTCCTTATCTTGTCCAATACTGCTGTTGAGCTGAATGCATCCCTTGAGCAAGTTGACAGCAGGAAGAGTCTGACTAGCCCTGAAACACCAGTTGCATACAGCCCACTGACAGTCCCCATCACTACAATTAAAGCCCAGTGACTGCGGCGGCTTCCATTTTTGTCCTCTGCAGGAGTTCACTGCCAAGTTTAGGCTACAGCTGTGTGGTAATAAGTGCACAGCGTCGTCCAGCTCCAATTAGTCTTACAACCAGCGTCAATTTAAGATGGCACCCGACCTCCCACTGAAGCTTGGGTAAAATTGTGGTTGGAGGAAGAACTAGTCTGGCCAGCTGTGAGCGTGTTACTTAAAGGGGACCACACATGCAAAATTCACTTTTTAATGTTTTTTTACTAAACTTTGGGTATTTACTTCATAAAAAAACAGTCCTTGTGCCAAAAAAATGCACCCAGTGGTTTATTTACTCTAAGTAGATTTATTTATTTTTGATAAATACACCAGGATTCACACTTCCTGCATTTATTGACGTCACAAGCCGCCAGCCAATCAGATCAAACCTGAGTCCAGCCCCTCACCTAGCAACCCCTGGTTAGGCTCAACCCACTTCTGTATTAAACACATGACTGTTGTTTTTCATGATTTCATCTCATCTTTTGTTTATATGTTCTTAATTTCATGTGTACAGCACTTTGTTGCAGCTGTGTTTTTTTAAATGGCTTTATAAATAAAGTATAATTGTTATTTTTATGTTTTAGTTCAATTTTTAGTGTATTTGCGATCGCTGCCAACGCGCAGCCGGCAAAAATTAAACGAGCGGACCACAGGCGGAAGGACCGGGTTCGACGGGACCCTCTTCCGGCGCGATGGAGCGGAGCTTCAACTGTACAGCCTTGCAGCAGCCTCGCAGCAGGCTCGCAGCAAGAGGACCTTCTCCTTACAGATTAATTTACGGGAGACACTTGGTGAACTTTGTGTTGTCTTCACTGGAACAGCGATAACTCCCAAAATCTCATCGCGTGCAACGAGCGGAGCTGGCGAAAACCGGAAGAGGAACAAGCTAACATTAGCTTCGGATTCGGGTGGTCTAATGCTAAAAGGAGCAGCAAACTGCGGCGCGCTCAGACGGGTTTCGGTAAGTTATCTTAAGCTAACACTAACAGTAAGTCAAATGAGTAATAAAAAAAGAGCTAATTTTAAAACAACAACACATTACAGATACTGGCTGTTACAGAGGG
Organism: Garcialebias charrua; assembly: GCA_038048925.1. NCBI lineage: Eukaryota > Metazoa > Chordata > Actinopteri > Cyprinodontiformes > Rivulidae > Garcialebias > Garcialebias charrua. The sequence goes on from JBBPBX010022439.1 coordinate 4,378, forward strand.
CGTGAACAGATCGTTGAAGGGCGTGGACTTCAAGAAACCGGTCGTTCAAAACGAAAGTTAAAAATGGCAGAATTAAAAAGGGTATAATTGATTATCTAATAATTATTTTGTGCATTAAATTGAAGGAATAGGGTCTGGATATCCCACAGAAATACCATAAAAATTTAAAAAATACATCTGAGGTCCCCTTTAAAATAATTATTGACATCTAGTCTTTTGGACTGTTTAGCAAGACTGAACTAAAACTATATAAACACTTATTTATTTATTTTATAAAAAATGAAACTGTTTGGCATTTTTTTTTTACATCTAAATATTTCACAGCTAGTTTCAGCAAAATTTTATGTTGCATTTTCAATAGTTATTGTTAAATGTGCAACTTGCTTCTCTTCATTCAATGTAAACAATGTTCCATAACGTTCTTTAGAATTTCCAGAATAAATCTAACCCTAATTAGAATGCTTTAGCTTGCAATTAAATTACTGCATCCCATTTCAAATAGAGCTGCAAACAAATTGTCCTCCATCCTACCATAATGTCCTTTATGTGCGAGCAAGCAATTATGAGCAGGGTGACTGTTCCCTTTCAGTTCGGTCTCTCGGTGCAACATACTTGCTATGGGAATTGCGCCCCCGCGCGAGTACCTGAAGGAATACATTCGCGCCTTTTACGGCAAGGGGCGTCACCCCGCGCCAGAGGTACCGCCCTTTAGGTACTTGCTCCATCTTCCTCTTTTTTGCCCTTCACCTCGCAAAAACCTGAACTACCCCTCTTCGCGAGACTTCTCTGCTGCTTCATCGCTCAACTTGAGATGAGCTCGCTCCCTGCACAGAACGCACAGAGAATTTTTCCCTGCGTACTGCTGGACTAGCAAAAGCTAGCCCAGCACATTTCTATAACCTTGAAGTTTCTTCTCTCCTCTCTCCACAGGTTGCTTCGCTCAACGGCGTTATAACTGTGCCACAACCGCTACCTCGGCTAACGCAAGCTTAGCGAGCTAGCCAGCGAAAGCGACACCACGGAGGAGACACTTGAACAAAGAAGAAAAAGGATTTTGGAGGGTCTCACTCGCCTTATCTCGGACATGCCTCCGGAGAAGGGAAAGCGAAAGACAAAACTTCAAAGGAAAGCCAGCGGGACGGCGAGCCCAAACTCGCGCGTCTGTCCCAGCGGCTGTGGATTTTACCTTGCAGCGACGGACACCCACGAGGCCTGTCCAGTCTGCCTGGGTATATTTCATGCAAGACAAGCTCTGGACGCGCCCGACTCTTGCCCACACTGCAGCCAGATGCTGGACGCGGTGCTACGGCAGTGCGTGGACATCGTGGCTAAGGCCATGGGAAGCTCAGCTGGTCCACAGGACCCAAACACCATGGAGACCCTCACTCCGACCCCAGAACTCGAACACATGGCTCTATACAACAGCACGCACGTCGAATGGGGCGACAGGTCCACCATGGGAGCAAGCGGGTCAGGGCTAAAGCCCGAGATACACTGAAGCGTCCTCAGGTACGCCACTCTACACGCGCATTTTGTGCCCATGTGTTTTGCTGCTATACTTCATAAACTATCAGCTTTCAAACGCTCGCGTTCTCCTTGTTGTAATATGAGCAGCTGTGCACGGAGGGGACTCAACTGAGCTCGCTGATTGGTCACTTGCTGACACGCCTACTGAAATGATTGACAGCCAGCTCATGTAGCTCGGTGAAGACCGCGGCGGTGTTCATGCGGTGTTTCTACTATATATGTTGTAAAAAGTTCTCTCAGAAATAAAAATAATAACAGGGAGTGCTTTTCCTGCAGCACACAGCCCACCAGGGATATTTAAAACATCGCGCACCCAGGTAGGACCTGAATTCATTCATTTCATTCATGGAGTGAACGGAGGAAGAAGCGGTTACTTGACTTTAGGCAAAAAAACAAAAGAAAAGGCCCGATCAGCGATAAAGAAGGGGAATTTATTTCATTTGTGTAACATACAAAACAGTCCGGCGCCGGGGAAGTTTATGGTCAGACACCGCGTATTGCGCACGCGGACGTAAAAAAAAAGCTTTGCGCGTACATGCCCTGAGGGGCTACGCGGGGCTACGCTTTTGCCTTGACGTACGTACGCTGCGTATAGGCGTATCGTGAGGACGCTCGAGTGTATCTCGGCCTTAACAGTAGAGTTCGACACCAGAGGCATGATGAATGAAGACGAGATCTCCATCTCAGCCTCGGGCGAATTTTCAGCAGAGGAACCAGAACTTGAGATTGAGGATCCGGGAGAGCACCTCCCCAGGATCCCGATACCTGCACTCCCTGAAACTGACTTCTCCATCCCGGCCCTGTTCGACCTGTGCCACAGAGCGGCAGACGCGTTGAACATCCCCTGGCCGGAACCCCCACCTCGCCAACAGGTCACGAGGCTGGCGGGGAACTATTTTTATTCTAAACAACAGGCTGCAACAAGGCAAAGGATGCCCGTGTTCCCAGACTTCCTCACGGAACTGACCCGCACCTGGCCCCAGCCACGAGCGCCCATGCTTCTCCCCCCGTCACAACTTCTCGACGTGGAGGGCACAGATCAAGTGGGAATAGCTAATGCACCTCAGATTGAGGACACGCTAGCGTCGCACCTAGCTCCCAGATCTTCAGGAACAAAGCAGACTCTCCCCAGCAAAGCTTGCAGAGCCTCAGCGTCGCTTCTCGAGAAGTGCTACAGAGCTCAAGGACTCGCAACGCACGCGATGAATGCGTCAGCGATGATGCAGGCTTACCTCGCAGAAAAACTCCAACAACTGCAGGAAACCTCGGATAAGCAAGCTGCTGCCGAATTATTGGACGAAGCCCGTAGAGCTACAGACTTTGTCATGCGTATGATAGGTACAGCTGCTGTGGCTCAGGGCAGAGGTATGGCGGAAGTGGTCATCGTGCTCCTTCACCTGTGGATGACGCTGACGGACTTACCAGAGGGACAAAAGGTGCCTTTTCTCCACCACTCGATAGAAGCGGAGGGACTTTGGCCAGACTTTGGAACGAATCCAAACCAAGCTGGACCAAAGGCGCAGGCAGGCTAAGGGCTAGTTTACACGGCGCATATTTTGAGTGTAACCGCTACTTTCTCTTTGCGTCTTTGCTTATCGCCTACACGACGCTGCTGGCCCCCCTCTTTGCATCCGATACTTTTCTGATCCAGCTCTCAGGGTGGAACTTTTTCGCTGACCCCCCGTTGATAATGTAAACATCTCCTGCTGCTCTTTTGTGTCAACCACATGCGCGCAGCTCACACGCGCGGACAGTCTAGGGCAGGCGGACATTTCACGTGTCACGCTGCAAAATATAACAGTTTAACAATAATAAACAGTATTTATGTTGGCGTGGGAGATGTTTAAATTTATCTGAACTACAGTATCTATCTGGACTCGTTACATTTTTTAAACAGTGCGTAACGTGCTGTGAAAATGAAGACACCAGGTTTATTTTTTATTTATTTATTTATTCAGCACCACAAACTACGTAACACAAACACTGAGAATTAAACTGAACACACTATTAAAACACGTGAACCGAACTGTAACTATGTTAATGAACTGGACTCTTGCTGTGTGTTCATCTGGACCCATCAGAACCACGTCTGCCTGTTGGAACGACAGTTTCTCCACCTGGCACAAATAAATAAATAAATAAAAACTCTGTTGTTGTGTGATCAAAGTAAACACAAGCAAACATATTAAGAACGTTGATTTACCTGCTGTAAGTCAGCTGTTTATCACGGACTAAAGTCCGACATCATCCTCATCGTCACTCGGGTTCTGGTCCACAGTCCACTCAGCGTCTGGTGTGCAGCTTGTTAGATGAAGCGGGACCCACTTGGTGTCAAATCTGTCGACTCTTATCCAAAATCCAGCTTTAACTTGTTGTTAAGTTGTTGTTAGCTGAACTTTTAGCCCAGAAGAACACAGCAGACAGCCAGCAGTGAGGCAGCACGCATGCGCAGTGGGTGAAGGTTCAGCAGCACGCATGCGCAGTGGGTGAAAGGGGGGGGGGAGTGCATGAGGGAGGGGGGAGATTCGAGTAGATCCGTGTCAACGCAAAACTTTCAATCTAATTAACATACCCAAAAGTTCTGTTTCCCCCCACAGTGTCCGTGTAAACAGGGCCTAAAGCTCTCAGGGTGGGCATCCCTCGTCGGAGTCTCATCTAAAGCGAGTCCTACTCGGTTTCTTTATTTTGCAAAACGTGACGGAGTCGTTCTAACTAGCGGTGGGAACATCCAACTTGTTTAATCTGAAGAGTTTCCACTCGATAGAATATGATGAGAGTCAGAAGATGAAGAACAATAAAGTTTGAGCCAACGTGTCCCTGAAACTACGACGTAAACAAACAGCCCCAGCGTTTTTTTTAATTCAAAATAAAACAAATTCATCAGAAGAAAAAACACTGAATGAAAATGTGCAGAAAGACGAAAATAGTGTTTTAATATCTGCCCCTTGTTTAAAAAATACAAAATAACTACAAACAAACAACAACCTTCACTTCACCTGCACCACACCTTCCCAACAACTTTGATTTAATCATATTTTAAAACATATAAATAGTTTTAGAAATGTTTATGGTGATATCAAGTCAACACAATCCTGTTTCCTGATTTACAACTCAGCTCCTTCAAACTAGTCCTAAATGGAGGTTTTACAAACATTTACATTCCCTTCAGGGTTTAATAACTTTAAACAAATTTTAATTGAATATTTGGGGGGTAATTTTTTTTTAGTTTTATACATGACTTGTAAAATACTATGTTCAACCAAATCATAAAATTTTAATAATTTAAACTGATGAAATATTTGTTGGGTGACCATAGCACTTCCTACTAATAATTCTTATAGCTCTTTTTTAATAAAATAAAAACAGGGTTTGTAATAGTTTTACATGCTTTTCCCCAAACTTCAATACAACAGATTAAATATGGAACAATCATTACATTATTTCAATATATTCAAAACTTTGTCATTCAAAAACTATTTTACTTTATACAGTAATGCAATTGATTTTGTTATTTTTATTCTTAAGTAATTTCCATGAGATTTCTATGTCAGCTTCTTATAAATAACAACACCCAAAAGTTTTATTTAATTAACTATGAATTTCAATGCTGTAAATTTTAAAGATGTTTAAAGTTAAAACTATTAATATTGACACAGTTGAGAATTTTATGGCAAGAAAGTTCATGCTCAATAATCCAGGTACCAAATCCAATAATTCTCAGTCGGGTCATCTGGACAGTTTCTTTTTTATAGAAACTGGATGGAGGATGGAGGGTGAAACGTTTCTATAAAAAAATAAACTGTCCAGATGACCCGACTGAGAATTATTGGGTTGAGAAGTTTATGTTTATTTGATGGTGATTTCCATCTTTTTGGAGGCTAAATACAAATACAAGGTGAACATTAATTTATTTGTATAGTTTATAGTTTTTTTTAGGCTTTTATATTGTTTATATCGATATCGAATTATATAGTTATCGACCAAAATTAAGAACTATATCGTGATAAAAATTTTGGCCATATCGTCCAGCCCTAACTCAGGCTATTCTTTCTAATGCACAATAGAAAGTAGCTTTGAGATGCCTTCTGGTCAAGGGCAGACGTTCACACTAACAGGCATTTTACTGAGCATTCCAAGGTCGTGAATGAATTACATTCCCATAGCAAGTATGTTGCACTGAGAGACCGAACTGAAAGGGAACTGAAAGTTATGCACCATAACTCATGTTCCCTGAAGGAAGGGAACGAGGTGCAACATAGCTGGCCCTTTTCAATGCTGAAAGCTCGGTGAAGTGCAATTTCTGAGGAAGATGGAGGGGCGTCAGTCGCCTAAGTACCTAAAGGGCGGTACCTCTGGCGCGGGGTGACGCCCCCTGCCGTAAAAGGAGTGAATGTATTCCTTCAGGTAATCGCGTGGGGGCGCAATTCCCATAGCAAGTATGTTGCACCTCGTTCCCTTCCTTCAGGGAACATGAGTTATGGTGCATAACTTTCAGTTTGCCAGGTGCGTGCATGCATGTTGAGTGGTGAATGTGTCTGTGCGTTGAAGCTTTTGCGACAAACATGCTTCCGAGGGAGAAAATGTGCACAAATCAGGGGGCGGTAAAGCTCTCAACACATCAACAAGACTCAGATATTCTGAGGTCAACAAAGTGACATGGCAGGCTAAGGAGATTACATCCATACGCACACAAAGGCACGTGTGACAGTGACCCGCCAAAAATCACTGTTCAGAGTTTAGATGGTATGATATGAGACATATGACATAACTAAAATTGAAGGAATATTGTAAAGCAGCATATAGAATAGTATTTTCACATAACATTGTGCTCATTTTGGAGGATGACTCACTGTGGCGACTCGTTTAGGGAATACAGTAGCCAAAAGAAAAAGAGAAAAAAGTACAAACCAGATTCCAAAAAAGTTGGGACACTAAACAAATTGTGAATAAAAACTGAATGCAATGATGTGGAGGTGCCAACATCTAATATTTTATTCAGAATAGAACACAAATCACAGATCAAAAGTTTAAACTGAGAGAATGTTTCATTTTAAGGGAAAAATATGTTTCAAAATTTCATGGTGTCAACAAATCCCAAAAAAGTTGGGACAAGTGCATTTTTTTACCACTGTGTGGCATCCCCCCCTTCTTCTTACAACACTCAACAGACGACTGGGGACAGAGGAGACCAGTTTCTCAGATTTAGAAATAGGAATGCTCTCCCATTCATGTCTAAAGCCCCCAGTACTGTATAGCTCTGCGTTGGGCTGAACGCCGCTCGACGCCGTGCGAACGTGCGCTCGTTGTCTCACAATAAACTGCCCGGCGCCGGACTGTTTTGTATGTGACACAAATGTATTAAATTCCCCTTCTTCATCCCTGATCTGGACTTTTCTTTTGTTTTTTTTGCCAAAAGTCAAGTGATCGCTTCCGCCTCGCTGAGGAAATGAATGAATTTGTCACGAGCGAACTAAACTCATGTTCAACGTGGCTGCGGGAGGTTCTAAATATTTCCTGGCGTTCTGGTGTGCTGGACCAGCGCTCCCGGTTTTTATTTTATTTTTGAGAACTTTTTATTAACATATAAACACAGAAAACCGCTGCGCAGCCCGTGCCTTTTTTCCCCCCACCCGACCTGTCAATCAATTTAGTAGGCGTGTCAGCAAATGACCAATCAGCTACCTCAATTTATCCCGTAGGTAAACGCTCCGCCCTGCTGCTGCTCAAATGACATCAAGAATTTGGAGCGAAAACGCTGGAGCTTCACGCTGAGCTATTCTGTGAACTGCCTGCGCGAGCGGCGTTCGGCCCAACGCACAGCTATACTGGAGGCTTACAGGCCTCAATCGTCTTGGGCCTTCTTTGTCGCACCTTCCTCTTTATGATGCGCCAAATGTTCTCTATAGGTGAAAGATCTGGACTGCAGGCTGGCCATTTCAGTACCCGGATCCTTCTCCTACGTAGCCATGATGTTGTGATTGCTGCAGAATGTGGTCTGGCATTATCTTGTTGAAAAATGCAGGGTCTTCCCTGAAAGAGATGACGTCTAGATGGGAGCATATGTTGTTCTAGAACCTGAACATAGTTCTCTGCATTAATGGAGCCTTTCCAGACATGCAAGCTGCCCATGCCACAAGCGCTCATGCAACCCCATACCATCAGTGATGCAGGCTTCTGAACGGAGCGTTGATAACAACTTGGGCTATCCTTGTCCTCTCCGGATGACATGGCGTCCCAGTGTTCCATAAAGAACTTCAAATCGTGACTCATCTGACCACAGAACAGTCTTCCATTTTGCCACACTATTTTAGGAGCCAAGATGGTGTAGTGGCAGGGCTTTCGACTTGGGACCCGAAGGACGCGGGTTCGCGCCCCGGCCACTACACACCTTGGGGTGTCTATGAGTGCACACCTAATTCTCCAGCTCCCCGGGCGCTTTCTGGCTGCTCACTGCACCACCTGGTGGTGGTTGGGTTAAATGCAGAGACGAATTTCGTCTGTGTATGGGAAACATACACAGATGACAGACAAAGACATTATTATTATTATTATTATTAAATTACCCCTGGCCCAGTGCAAACGTCTGAGCTTGTGGAGCTTGCTTAGAAATGGCTCCTCTTTGCACTGTAGAGTTTCAGCTGGCAACTGCGGATGGCACGGTGGATTGTGTTCACTGACAATGCTTTCTGGAAGTATTCCTGAGCCCATTCTGTTATTTCCTTGACAGTGGCATTCCTGTTTGAGGTGCAGTGACGTTTAAGGGCCCGGAGATCACGAGCATCCAGTAGAGTTTTACGGCCTTGACCCTTACGCACAGCGATTGTTCCAGATTCTCTGAATCTTTTGATGATGTTATGCACGGTTGATGATGATAACTTAAAAGTATTTGCTATTTTACGCTGGGTAACACCATTCTGGTATTGCTGCACTATCTTTCTGTGCAACAATGGTGGAATTGGTGATCCTCTTACCATCTTGGCTTCTGAGAGACACTGACACTCTGAGAAGCTCTTTTTATACCCAATCATGTTGTCAATTGACCTAATTAGTGTTAATTGGTCTTCCAGCTGTTCGTTATATGCTCAATTTCCTTTTTCCAGCCACTTATTGCTACTTGTCCCAACTTTTTTGGGATTTGTTGACACTGAAATTTTGAATCAACATATTTTTCCTTTAAAATGTTACATTTACTCAGATTAAACTTTTGATCTGTCATCTATGTTCTATTACGAATAAAATATTGACATTTGCCACCTCTACATCATTGCATTCAGTTTTTATTCACAATTTGTTTAGTGTCCCAACTTTTTTGGAATCTGGTTTGTAGTAGAATTGTGCTTATTACATGAGTAGATCCACAAGTCTAATGTAAAACTGTGTTTCCACAAACCTTTTCAGTATTTTAGCATGCTGTAGCAGTGAAACAGCGACACAATTAAAGAGATTGAAAAATTAGTTTTACAACAAGAAAATGCCTGGTCATTTTAGTGCCATCCTGGCTTTAAACACAAATACAGCCGAGGAGTGAATACAAACTGCAACTTCCCTGCAATGCACAGTTTGGGGGAAAAAGGAAGCCCTGAAAAGTGTAACAATTTGTGCAACGTTAATTTTGACACCAATGTCTTTTAAATTGGGAAAAGCCCAGTGTATTTGCTACAGCTGCAACATCAGCGTTAAAACTTGAATGCAGTATTTTCCTCAGTGAAAACCACAGTGGCAACTGCAACACTGTGCCTTTGCAGAGCTAATTAGCCGTTAATGGACTGAGTGCAACACAGGGCCTTTTAAAAGAATGTGTTCATTATCTAAGAAATAGTCCAGTAGTTGGCTGAGTTACCAAGGATCTGGCAAATTTAATGTTAAGTCTCATGGTTTCATCTCCAATTCCACATCACAGGTCATATTTTTTATTATACATAAAATACAAAATTGTAATTTTAATAATATACCTGGTCTGCAATGACAGATAACATTGGATTATGATAACTGAAGTAAATGTGGAGATCATACGGATCATCATACTGGTAAATGTCTTAATAGATAACTAATACAGTAGTAAAACTACTGTAATACAGTAGTAATACAGTAGTCCCTTGCTACTTCACAGTTGGACTTTTGAGGGCTCACTCTTTCGCGGTTTTTCAAAGTAAGCTTGAATATGAGAAAAAAATGTACAGGACACATTTTTGTTCACTTTAATATTATACTTGTGATTGGGACAGTACTGTACAGTACAGTAAAAAGTTAATGAAAAAACAAAAAGACAGGCGCTGCCATTTTGTCGTTTTCTGTCAATAAGCCTACTTAACTACTACCGGTACATTTCCCAGATCTCAACAGGTGATCTCAACCTGAAGCCCCATTTCCTTCTGCTGAAACACAAGAGGGAAAGTTCTGATCTGATCAGAAAACGTTTGGCAATATTAAAGCGACTTTGGGGCCCAGCGGATGCAGAGAGCCGCACGGAACCCTGACCAGGAACTGAACCAGAACTGGACCGCCAGACCCATCGGTGAATCTGAGAGCTGGCAGCCGGTCCACAAGGACTTCAGAGCAGGATACGCGCCGTTGGAGGTTCTGAACTCCCTCCGGAGCCTACCAAGACTTTTTTCATTTCTCGGACCACTCAATCGGATCAACAGTCCTGTGCCCCCACCCCAAAATGTGCTTTGGCGCTCAAGGGCTGCACAGAAACAGAACCGGACCTGNAATAATGCTCGTTCAAGTTACCTCTCACTGCTTCTTGTATATTTTTTTCAGAGCCGTGGGTCTGCTGTTAACGGCTAGCTCTGTGCTAGCTTCCACCGGCTCGTCGATGTTGACCTACTCCGCTTCGCAGCTGTTTGGACTTAACAACTGCTCCATTCCTTCTTCTGTTTCCACCATCAAACAACTAGGACTTCTGCATAGACCTCGTTACATCCATAGAAGCTCTCGGAAGAAATCAGCTTATTCTTAAATAAATGGGTCGGACTCCATACTTTCTCTTTGAGCCACGCGCCATGTCGCACCTCAACTACATCATCAGAATGCTTCGTCTGTAGTCTCTTGTAGTTCACAGCGCTCAAAGTGGCAAGGAAAACGTGGTGTGGACTTCAGTCTGCTTAAACCTCTTTTAAAAACTTCTGCTCCAACTGGTATTAAAATAGAACTTTTCAATGTACAATCACTATCCACCAAATCATGTCTTATTCATGATCACATTCTGGAGAAGAACTTGGACCTCATGTGTCTTACAGAAACTTGGCATCAACCAGATGTGTACAGTTCTCTGAATGAAGCTTGTCCCTCTGGATACAGTTATCTGCAAAAAGCCCGTTGCATTGGCCGGGGTGGTGGTCTGGCTGTAATCTACTGCAGTAATTTAAAATGGTCTCATCTGGCTTCTCAGGACTTTTCATCTTTTGAATGTTTGGCCTTCAGCTTCAAAGCCCCACTTCTGATGAACGTTATATTGATTTATAGGCCTCCCAAACAGCATGTTTAATTTTAACTCAGAGATACATGACCTCCTCACTTTTTTCTGCACCTCCCCAGTGAAAACTATTTTTCTTGGCGATTTAAATACAGTATCCACATGGACAATTCCTCTTCCACTCTGGCAACAGATTTTAAGTCTCTTTTGGACTCTCTCAGTCTCACTCAACATGTTGACTTCCCTATGCACAACAGGGGGCATACTCTGGACTTGGTGATTACAGACACTGTACTCATCAATAACTTATCTGTATATGACCTGGGTGTCTCAGACCACAGTGTCATCTCCCTGGAAGTGCCTTCATCTTCGCCTGCTTCAAACCCAAAACGACCTATCCAGTTCCGTGACTTCAAAAACATTTCCCCTGATGTTCTGTCCGCTGATCTCCACGCCCTGTCCGCTGTCAATCATTCATCTGCAAATGACTCTGTGGATTACTACAACCAATCTCTCCAGGAGCTTCTGGACCTACATGCGCCCTTGAAGAGAAGACTGGTGTCTTTCTCCCGTTCAGCCCCCTGGTACACTGATGAGTTGCGCAAGATGAAGGCAACTGGCCATGCTATTAAGAGACGTGTAAAATCTTCTGGTCTCTCTGTACATAAGCAGGCATACAAAGAACATCAGAAAGCGTACGCCTATTCTCTTAAAGAAGCACACTCCAAATATTATTCCAACATCATCAACACCTGCCCTGGAAACTCTAAACAGCCCTTCTCCACAATAACTCGTCTGCTTAATCCCATTAAACAAACTCCTGAAGACTCTGTTCAAAAATGCCACCTGTTCCTTTCCTCATTTAAAAACAAAGTTGACACTATCAGATCTCAGCTTCACAACCTCCCTGATCTTCATTCGCCATCTATCCGTCTGCATTCTGGGTCCCTGAGCAGCTTTGATGAGGTTGTTCAGAGTGAGGTGGAGACCATCATCAAGAAAATGAAGCCTTCATCCTACACCCTGGATCCCTTCCCCTCATCTCTCATAAAATCCAATCACTCTGCAATAAGCCCATTAATCACACAAATAATAAATAAGTCTCTACAATCTGGTCATGTTCCACTGCCTCTAAAAACTGCCATCATTAGGCCTCTTCTGAAAAAATCTAATTTGGATCCCGACATTTTTTCTAATTACCGCCCAATTTCCCACCTCCCATTTCTGTCTAAAGTGCTGGAGAAAGCAGTTGCTGCTCAGCTGCAGGACCACCTACAGCAACACTCCCTGTATGAGAAGTTTCAGTCTGGATTCAGAGCAGCTCACAGTACTGAGACTGCATTGCTGAGAGTTACCAATGATGTCCTCATGGCTGCTGACACTGGTTCTCCCTCCATCCTTGTCCTCCTTGACCTCACTGCAGCTTTCGACACTGTGGACCATAGTATCCTCCTCCACCGTCTTCATGTGGAGGTCGGTCTCTGTGACACTGTCCTGGACTGGTTCAAATCTTTCCTCTCCAATAGGCTGGAGTGTGTTAGTCTTGGCAATGCCACTTCCCAGACAGTCTGTGTCTCCTGTGGTGTCCCTCAGGGGTCAGTTCTGGGGCCCCTGCTGTTTTCCCTTTACATGCTGCCTTTAGGTCAAATTATTAATCAGTTCAACATTTCTTTTCACTGTTATGCCGACGATACACAGCTTTACATCAGGACTGGAGCATCCTCATCTTCCCCATTGTCATCTCCATCTTCACTCACTGCCCTCTCTACCTGCCTGGAGGAAATAAGGGCATGGATGAATCAGAACTTTCTTCAATTAAACTGCTCCAAGACTGAGGCCATACTGATTGGCACCCCTCACCAGGTACAAACATCAACTATAACAACAATTTCCTTTTCTGGACAAGACATCCCCCTCTCCACCTCTGTTACAAATCTTGGAATAAAAATGGACTCTCATCTTACATTTGAAAATCACATTAAGCATCTGTTTAAAACCTGCTTCTTCCATCTTCGAAACATCTCCAGACTTCGCCCATCTCTAACTTTTTCTGATGCTGAGAAGCTCGTCCATGCTTTTGTCTCCTCCAGGCTCGACTACTGCAACTCCCTGTTTATTGGAATCCCTGGCAAAAACCTTCAGAAGCTTCAATATATTCAAAACAGTGCAGCAAGGATTTTGTTGAGAGTTCGTAAATTTGAACATATTACACCCATTCTCCATAACCTTCATTGGCTTCCTGTCGCCTACAGAATTCAGTACAAAACTGCTCTCATTACACATCAATGCTTACACGGAACTTCACCAGATTATCTAAAGGACATTCTTATTCCATACTCATCCACCCGGTCTCTGCGGTCACAGAACTGTAATCTACTTCACATTCCGCGGACCAAATTAAGGACCATGGGAGACCGGGCATTCTGTGTAGCTGCCCCCCGCCTGTGGAACTCCCTCCCTGACTACCTGAGAGCTCCACAGTCACTGTTTGACTTTAAAAACGGCTTGAAGACCTTTCTTTTTAAATGAGCCTACTCTGTCTCCTCATGACTTTCTCTTTGATCTTAGTTGATATTATTATTGATTTTACTTGTTTTTTCACTTGTTTTATTTCTGATTTTGTTGCACTTTGTAGCACTTTGAGATTTTTGTTAATGAAAAGTGCGTTATAAATTAAATTCATTATTATTATTATTATTACTTAACCCCGAGTTGCTCCCGGTAGGACTGGATGGCGCCTTGCATGGCAGTCTGCCGCTACTGGTGTACGAATGTGTGTATGAATGGGTGGATGGTTGGTATTGTAAAGCGCTTTGGGGCCCCTTATAGGGGGCTGGAAAGTGCTATATAAATAAGCTCCATTACATTATGGAAAATAATGACTGTAGGAGCTATTTCTCCATTTCTGGTTAAATTTTAGAATTTAAATTGTTTAGTTTATCCTTATGTTTCTGTTGTTTGATTTTTTGTTTTTGTTTAATTCATTATTTAGAATAAGTTATTTGATTAGGAATTCACTTATTTAGTTAATTAGTTTCAGTTGGGATGCAGGTGTTTCACAGTATAAATAGGTGGGTCTTAGGCAGCTTATTATGCATGTGGATGGTCATAAGGTTTTTTACCAGTCACAGTCACAGTCACTTCAGTCAATCCATCTATCAGCCAGATAACAGATTCAGGAATCAGAACAGGAGAATTAGAATCCAGTAGAGCCTGTAACTTTTTGCCTGAACGATGGAATAAAACAACAAAAATCAACGTTCCTCTTTCCTTTTTTGAAATTTGATTCCTTTTTTTTGGGCTGCGTAAACCAGAATCCACCGTGCACCAAGCCAGAAGACAAATGGTCACTACAATGACCTTTATCACAATATGCTAATTTTTTGAGAAGGACATGTACTGTATGTGTCGTAATCCGTTACCTTTTCCAAAATAACATTATCTGTAATTGAAAGCTCAGCTAACGTCACTGAATTGTGCGTTAATGTTAGCCTACAATGACATTAGGTTCAATGCAAATAATTTTGGGAAGGCATTCTCTAATGTGTCCGTATTGCTGTCCAATAATAATGATGATAAGATGAGGGAAATGAAAACTAACACATAATGTACTGTAACAGTTTTGTGAGACAGGCTGTTACAGTACTGTTAGTACAAATGAAAAACGACACACCAGTGTTTTGTTTAAGCAATCGAAATATCTGCTCTGGGATCATAGGGCAATAAATAGGGCAGAAGTGGTGGAGCGTGTGTGGCACTAAATTGTTTTTATTCTCTTAGTGCTTAGCGTATTTTTAGTTGATATTTTTCTTAGTTCATAATTTAGATCTAGTACTGTTTTTCTTTTACATTTTATTGTTGGATGTATCTGGGACCCTATACACAATCTCGTTCCACCACATGTACCACATAATGGTGAGAATAACAAATAAAGAAACTCTGACTCTCGGACTAAAGTGGAACATGGCCAAGCAGTGGAAACGGACTCCAGAAAGGCTAGTACAGACCAAAAAAGACCTCCCTCCCCCCTACAGGCGCTAGGTTTGTCACTCTTTTCATCCCTTCTGAGTTTGAAGGTATGAGTTTTGAAGTTGTTGTCTCTCATGCTGCAGACTATCTCATGCTGCTGAATATCTCATGCTGCTGATTATCTCATGTTGCTGATTATCTTGTGCTGATGAATATCTCATGCTGCTGATTATCTCATGCTTCTGATTATATCATGCTGACTATCTCATGCTGCTGACTATCTCATGTTACTGACTATCTCATTCTGCTGATTATCTCATGTTGCTGATGATCTCATGCTGATGAATATCTCATGCTGCTGATTATCTCATGCTGCTGACTATCTCATGCAGCTGATTATCTCATGCTGCAGACCATCTTGCCGATTATCTCATGCTGCTGATTATCTCATGCTGCTGACTATCTCATGCTGCTGCTTATCTCTTGTTGCTGCTTATCTCATGCTGATGAATATCTCAAGCTGCTGGTTATCTCATGCTGCTGACTATCTCATGATTCTGCTTATCTCATGCTGCTGATTATCTCATGCTTCTGAGTAGTGCTGGGCAATATGGAAAAAATCATACATCACGATGTGGACTTTTTTCTATCACAATAACGATATTCTGTATATCACGATATACCACAATTACTTTAGTATGTTTTCAGTTATTCTTTGAAAAATATCACAAAAAATTACCATTGCTTACATTTTCCAACTTTATTTCCAAATTACATTAAATGAAACTTTCACAAATGAGAATTACTGTTTTAGTGCAGCAATGTATGAAATGACAACAGATGAGGCAGAGGTACAGATACAGTAACCTTCATATTTTTTTCAAAATTATACAGGTATTTAAATTGAATTATAAAAATAAACTCAATTTTAACTTTTTTTTTAAAGTGCACATTTCAAGTTTCTAAAGTTTCTCAACAGAAAAAAACAACACATTTTCACACAAAAACTTGTTATAACAAATAAACAAGTTTTCAAGTTTCTGATATTTGTAACTTTATAGTGCAAAGTCTGCAAACCATACTAGCTCTAACAGCAACATAAATAATCCAAAATAAATATCAAAGTTGAGCACAACTCTGTTTAAGGCATAAACCATCAAAAAACTGCAAACACAAAAGGCTACTTCGTAGAAGATTACCGTTTTCTGCTCCGTGTCAGACTTCTTGAATCCAAAATGTTTCTCATGCTGCTGTTTATCTCATGTTGCTGATTATCTCATGCTGATGAAAATCTCAAGCTGCTGATTATCTCATGCTGCTGACTATCTCTGATTTTGCTTATCTCATGCTGCTGATTATCTCATGCTGCTGATTATCTCGTGTTGCTGATTATCTCATGCTGATGAATATCTCAAGATGCTGATTATCTCATGCTGCTGACTATCTCCGATTTTGCTTATCTCATGCTGCTGACTATCTCATGCTGCTGATTATCTCATGCTGCTGACTATCTCATGCTGCTGATTATATCGTGTTGCTGATTATCTCATGCTGATGAATATCTCAAGATGCTGATTATCTCATGCTGCTGACTATCTCTGATTTTGCTTATCTCATGCTGCTGACTATCTCATGCTGCTGATTATCTCATGTTGCTGATTATCTCATGCTGCTGATTATATCATATTGCTGATTATCTTGTGCTGATGAATATCTCATGCTGCTGATTATCTCATGCTGCTGACTATCTCATGCTGCTGATTATCTCACGCTGCTGACCATCTCAGGCTGCTGATTATCTCATGTTGCTGATTATCTCGTGCTGATGAATATCTCATGCTGCTGATTATCTCATGCTGCTGACTATCCTGTGTATGTCCTGTACATATTGCAGTTCTGACAATAAAGTTGACTTTGACTTTATCTCATGCTGATTATTATCTCATGCTGCTCTGATGGTGCTGATGATCTCATGCTGCTGACTATCATGCTGATTATCTCATGCTGATTATTATATCACGCTACTGACTATCATGCTGATTATCTCATGCTGATTATTATATCACGCTGCTGCTGACTATCTCATGCTGATGATTATCTCATGCTGCTGTATTAATTCATACCATTCTGCTCACACAGACTCATGTTCGGGCTGCTGTTGAAACGCTGTATTATTTTACATTATCAGTGTTTAGTGTATCTTAGATCTTTTAGCGTAACGTTTAGCATATATCTTAGATACTTGTTTACTGTATCTTTTTACAATTTATATTTTTGCTAATTTTGGGTGTAACTGGAACCCAGAGTACATAATTTCATTCAGCCTCATGTACCACATGTGATGCGAATGACAATAAACTTGAACTTGAACTTAGAAGCAAAGAATCTGATCATGAGAACTGTTCTTCAAACTTTGCCAATAATTACTGGCGTCAACTCAGTTTGTCTGTTAGCGTAATATATCACGGACCACTGGACATAATTTAAGGAAACTCTCAGAAACTAATCATCCAGTGTATGTCTACAACTGATTACATTTTGGGCTCACTTCAAGATGGCTTCCACAGCTAACTGACCTCAGTCAAAACAAAATGGTTATAACTCAGCCAGTGTTTTTTCTCATTTTGTGTTAACGTTTGATGTAGTTGTATCTCACCCCAAAAGCTATTTGTGCTTTATATTTGCTTTAAATGTAACCATCAGAGTCAACACTGTCTATTAGCAAAATATCTCTTGAACCACTGAGTGGATTTTAATGAAACTTTCACAAAGTGATCATTGGTTGTACATCTAGTTAACTTTGGGAATTAATCCAAGTCAAGATGGCTGCTAGAGCTAATAGCTTCACAAAAAAGAGTACCGGTACATCAGTTTTACACTTGTGTTTATCAGACCTAGCAAGATACTGCATAAAATCACTTACAAGGTTTGATCAAAGCAACCAGAACTGTCATTTGAGATGAACTGAGCATAAGAGGCGGCGGGCGATATGCATTCCTCCCAGGAACAGTAGGTCTTAAATTATTATTTTTTAATAATGAACAGTGAGACTCACTTTTTGACCAAATAACGCCCTCGTCGTTGTTGTGCTTTGGACCAGTTTTGGCCAGAGGAGACGCATCCCCTCCTGTGCGTCTCGCTCCACAGCTTGTGTTTCCGGACACACGGTGCGCATGGTGCGCAGCCAGCCACTGCCTCCTCCAGAGAAGAGGACGCACGGTGACCGGGGGAGCGGGACACTTTTTGCAGCGTGCGGGTTATAATGAGGAGGGAGTGGCGCTCCGTGGCCAACAGAGAGGAGAGAAACTCCACGCGCAGACAGACTGTGGCACGGCAGCGCCCGGGATAACGTGATTAGCGCTCTATTAGAGCTCCGCGCCTCAACGAGATGCGACGCAGAGATCAGCGCGCGGGGAGAGTCAGGAGGGGAAGGAAAACACCCCATTCGCCACATGGATCTCCTCTGCCTCGCACTGATCTGTCTAAAGAAGTTACCTGCTCACAGTTTTTTCAGTGAGCGGGTGTCTCTGGCACTGGAGAGGTTGTGTGACCATTGTGTAAGGTAGGACTGCTTGCTATTTACCTCGATTTTATCCTCTGAGTTTGTTGAATTTGTAATAATGTTAAACATAATGTATTCAAACTACCATTCAGGGTGTTGAAAAGTCTTTTTTTTCCCCCCTCTTCTTGCCACATTTTCAGATAAAGTGACAACCTTAACAAATGGTAAGGGCTTCTCCCTGAAGAGGATGCTCACGATGAAGAGGAAAAATCTGGGAAAGTCTCAGAGGAGTGATTCGGTTCCTTCCTTTCTCAGCCCTGCTGTCAGCTACTAGTNTAGTGGACCGTCCTGGTGTTTTTGTTTCATGCGCTGTCACCAGCTCTCGATCAGAGCGTGCACCACGATGTGCCAGAAGCTGCCGGCGGACTTTGAGGAGAAGGTGGCGTGTTTCTGCGCGTTTGTGGACCGGCAGGTTCAGGAGCACCCGTCACACCAGACCACATTATTAACATAGACAAGGTCCCGCTCACTTTCAACATCCCCATGGGATGGAGTGTGTCCCAGAAAGGTGAGAAAACTGTCAACATCCTCACCACTGGACACGAGAAGTCCCACTTCACAGTGGTCCTGGCCTGCGGCGCATATGGCACAAAGCTCCCGCCCATGGTCATTTTCAAGCGTAAGACCATGCCCAAAGAGGAGTTTCCCCCGCACGTGGTTGTGGCGGTCAATGAAAAGGGGTGGATGGATGGAGACATGATGGTAGTGTGTCTGGCTAAGTGTTTCACCAAGCGGCCAGACTTTTTCAAAACAAAGAAAGCCCTGCTTGTCATGGACAGTATGCACACCCACATCACGCCGGCATTTAAGGAGAAAATAAAAAGCTGCAACACGATTCCTGCCATCATCCCTGGAGGTTTGACCAAAGTGCTACAGCCGCTGAACATCTCAGTCAACCGCAGCTTTAAAGCAGCTCTGCGCCACCTGTGGGAGCAGTGGATGGTGGACAGGAACCATAGTTTCACAGCTACGGGACGTATGTGCCATGCAACCTTTCAGCAGGTCCTCGGATGGATCGACACAGCGTGGACGTCTGTGACCAAAAGAATGATCCAGGCGGGGTTCAGAAAGGCTGGGATCGTAGCTGAAGCTGGAGCTGAGGATGACTCGCACAGCCCCAACAAGGAAGAGGACGCAGCAGCGCTGAATAACCTTCCTCAATCACTGGCAGAACTCTGCCAGCGACAGGAGAATAAGAGTTTAATGGTTTTGAATAAAAAACATAAAATAAATAGCTGCTTCTATCATCATTATGGGCGGGTGAGCGTGTAGCAATTTTAAAGCCGCTTTATTTCGTTTGTGTAATTTTACCATGTTTTAATCGTCAAAGTGCATTTATTAAGAAAAGTTAAACTGAGACACACTTTTACTATAATGTCAGCTAACAAATATTTTTTTTAGGTGTTTATCTTTTTAAATTTAAAAGAGATCCAGGTCTGTTCGCTGCACTGCATGTCTGTTGCTGCGCGTGCTCGTTTTGTTGAGCCGCCGTAGCGAAACGATTTAAATTCAGCTGATTTGACCATTATATTAATTTATTAAGGAAAAGTTCAGCTAAGAAACACTTTTGCTATAATTTTCAGCAAACAATTTTTTTAGGTGTTTATCTTGCTAAATTTGAAAGAAATGCAGGTCTGTTTGTTGCACTGCATGTCTGTTGCTTCGCGTGCACGTTTTGTTGAGCCGCCGTAGCGAAACGATTTAAATTAAGCTGATTTGACCATTATATTCATTTATTAAGGAAAAGTTCAGCTCAGAAACACTTTTGCTATAATTTTCAGCAAACAAATAATTGTTTTTAAGTGTTAATCTTGTTAAAGTCCTTCCTGCACGCTCCTGTGGCCGCCATTTGCAGCAGGGCAAAACACTGGGCCACATTTCCAGGTTGTCAGCGGTGACGCGTTACGTCAGCGGTGACGTAGGTGCGACTTATAGGGCGAAGCGACATACTGTATTTATGGATTTTTCCAATTTATTGGACATAATTGGACAATGTGACTTATACACTGTAAACCCAAATTAGTAATCATTACTAAAGCAGAATGTGGAAAGCGATTGCGAGGGGATCTCCAGTTTTTACAAAATCAAAAACTAAACAAATCAAGCTCTGTTTACATAAAGTCTTGTGTCCAAGATAATCTTGTACTAAAAAACTCAAGTTTTTAAAACCATTGTTTACGAGTAATTAACTCAACCATTAATCATATATATCAGTAATCATTACCCATGATGATCAGTATTTGTTTCTCATGTTTATCAGTATTCATTTCTCATCTTTATTAGTTAGAAATACTAATAATACTAATAATAAATTAGATTTTTTAACATTACACAATAATTGTCTGTATACTACCGGTTGTTTCTTACACACAAAAATGACAATTTAATTTATTTTTCACAAATTTATTGCAAAAATAGTGCAATAGTAACATTTTAAACATGTAAAGCTGAGTACACATTTCACCATGTTCAAGAGTTTAAACTTTAGTACAAAACTAAATCTGAGTAAAGTGCTAAGTCAATACAATTCTGCATTTAAGCCTTTACAAAAATGGATTTTCAAACATTTTACCAAATTAACCATTTTACTTTGATAGGTGAAATTAAGAATGTTAATATCTTGTGCAAAGGGGAACATGCATAACATCTTATGATCTGAGGTACCCTTTATCATTTACATCATTAATCTGGTCAAAAGACTAACATGGAACCCTTCAATGGCTTCGACAGGTAAATTGTCTTTAAAAAAAAGTGTCCGTACAGTTCTTTTATTTGGAAGCCTTAATGATAAAAAAATAAAAATAAAAAATAAACATTTAAATAATAATAATAATAATTAAAAAAAAATTAAAAATAATCTTTTTTTGACAAAAAAAATAACTAGCATTGTGGCACCAACAATTGTTTAAAACAAGTAATGATGAACAGGAAAGTTTCTGTGAAACAGTTACATTACAACACTTGTTCACATTATGTTTGTATTTGAAAGACAGCTACAAACTAAACTTCAGCAGTAAAACAATAAACTTCTAGCTGCTAAATAGGATTTTTTCCCACCTAACCAAAAGTAGAGCACCTGCAGCGTTTTTACACAAGTTGAATTTTCTGTTTGAATTCTCAGCTTCAACTCCCAAATGGGGAAGAAAAAAAAATACTGTACAGTACCTGTTGAATGAACAGGAGGGTACAGTATTTCTGATTTTCTTTGGGTAGTTTACATGGAGTTCATATGTGAGCCTAAAAAGGAGACTCACAGCTTCTGGCAGGGTCATGAGCTTTTCCACAA
Source organism: Garcialebias charrua (assembly GCA_038048925.1). NCBI lineage: Eukaryota > Metazoa > Chordata > Actinopteri > Cyprinodontiformes > Rivulidae > Garcialebias > Garcialebias charrua. The sequence goes on from JBBPBX010022439.1 coordinate 26,140, forward strand.
AAAATTTCACCCTCATTGACGATGTTCAGGCTCGCCGGGTGAAGATCTGATGTTGGGGGGAGACACCTTCAGGATTCAGCAACAAGGTCCCAACGTCCATTTGGCCAAAGAACTCATCACCATCCTAAAGATAAACAAAAATAATTGCCATAAATAAAACCATTAGGGAATAAAATTGCTGAACTACAACAGACCACCATGACAGAACAGGCATTGTATCAAATACAGTTTATGCCAACATAATGATAACTACTGTTTGGTCAAGCATTTTGAAATTTTCTAACAATAAACATTGTAAAATCAGTATTGGTCTAAGGACTATTTGAGAGATCTTCTTGGTCCATTTTGTCACTATTTGACTGAAATAGGAAAACTTCTAAATTGGTTGTTTTTATATAATGATATTATTTAATATGGGCCCATCGCAGTCGTCACTGCACATAAACACAGGGTTAGTCAGGGTGTGCTCATGAAGGACAGAATAAAATTCCTGCAGCAGGTCTTTTACCACAATCCTTTAGAATTTCATACAAATTTTAAAAAATAATTAAAAAAAAGAAATTAGTGTGCTGTTCAACTGGAGACCAAATGACCATTAGAATATTATGTGTACCTGCTTATTAGTAAAGTGTGCAGACCAGCGTTTCATCAGAAGGCTCGGTGGTGATGTCTCCACAACGTCATCAGGTCCACATTGTGTCTGTCATCAGGTCCACATTGTGTCTTGTCTTCTATTTGGCAGAAAATAGAAGACAGAAAATTGATAGATATGTTGAAAGGAAAAGTCTCATACACACAAACAAAGACACACACAGACAATTTGTTTTGACCCAGTATTACCTTCATTTTCTGCAAAAGTTGTGCCAAATGTTCAGCCACGTTGCCCCTCATTTCCATAAGACGTGGTGTGATCATGACGGACAGAATAAAATTCCTGCAGCAGGTCTTTTCCCCCTCATTTCCATAAGACTGGTGGTGTGATCATCATGACGGACAGAAAAAAATTCCTGCAGCAGGTCTTTTTCCACAATCCTTTAGAATGCATACAAATAAACAAATTAAAATATAAAAAAAGAAATTAGTGTGATGTTCAACTGGAGCGCAAATGACCATCAGAATAATATGTGTACCTGCTTATTAGTGAAGAGTGCAGGCCAGCGTTTCATCAGAAGGCTTGGTGTTGATGTCTCCACAGGTTTTATCTTCTATTCGGCGCACAAATCCAATATGGCGGTTAGACCAAAAAAGAAAAAAAAAAAGAGAAAATAATAATTTAATGAACGAACACAGAATATAAGCAAAATTCACTATATCACCAGGAATTATTGTAAGAACCAACAGCCCTTGGTTTGAATAATCCCTGTCGAAGTAAAAAAAAAAATTAAACCATGCGGTAAATTATTCTGTATGCAACAGGAAGCTAGCATAAAGCTAACTGCTAACAGCATTAGCTCTCTGTGAGGGCTCTCTGTGTTTGCTACAGGCATTAACTACCGGTACTAATTCAATCAGTCCCGAAATAACAACAAAGGATGATCAACTACAAAGTACTGTAGCTATAATTTAGGGCAAAAATGATGCAGTTGACACTCCGGTGAAACATTAGCTATCGTTAACATGAGCACACAAAAACGTTATTTTACTAGCAAGTACAATAAAAACGGAATCAAATTTGAGCACTTAACATGTGTCAATAAACTGTTACATCAACCAGACTGACCTGATTTCAGCACTTCGTCACAGTAATGAGATTTTCCAGCAAACAGTCAGGAGAAACATGCACTGCTCACGGTTCTTCTTCCTCTTTGTGCACCAGGCAGGTGACGTGTTCACTGACAAGCCCCGCCCCAAACCAGTAAAAACATGTAAATGAGAGGTGTCTGCACTCAGAGCCATTAGTAAAGAAGATACTCATATTGAGAAGTGTACAATTCACATATTGTTAGGTAATGGTCCCGCCTTTTGCAAAATAACAAAAAGATTAGTAATAATAGCTTGACTTATTATGTAAATGAAAATTTGGGATTACAGTGTAGGGCAGTGCGACTTATAGGGAAGAAAATACGGTAATATCTCTTTTGCAAGGAAGGCATAACATTCATTATTATGGATTGGGGGGGGGGGGGCATTAGAATATGCAAACTTCACACAGAAACACCCCAGGTCCAAACCGGGGATTGAACCCAGTCCCTTCTTGCTGTGAGGCAACAGTTCTAAACACTAAGTCATCATGCTGTCAATCATTGTTTGGCTAGCTGTATAAAATGGTAAATGGACTGTACTTATATAACTCCTTTCTACCTGATCAAGACACTCAAAGCTCTTTACAACAACCTGTGCCTCATGTACCCATTCATACAGCACTCTACTAGATCTCTACAAAGAATAATCAGAGCTCTATCACATTCATACACTGATGGGACACACATCAGAGGCTATGAGGGGTTCAGTGTCTTGCCCAGAGACACTTCAGCATGTGACTGCTGGTGGAATTGAACCCCCAACTCTTGCATTGGAGGACGACTGCTCTAAGCATTCAGCCACAGCCGCCCCATTAACACCGTGCTGAGGGATTAGAAACAGGGAGATGCAACATTTTGCACTGGAGAAACTGCAGCTTAACCTAACATGCAAAACAAAACAAACAACAACAACAACAAAAACGATATCTATAATCTTTAATCTAAAAAATAACAAATCACTGTTCCATTCAGTTTAACTTCACTTCACACAGGGGGCAGAAGTGTTTGACTTGCACCTTCTGGTGAAGTCATGGAGGGTGGTGTTTACAGTGAATGTATGAATTGTACAGCAGATCATCACTGAGCTCAGCCACCCTGTTCTCTTTAATCTTTCTGTCCGTTTAACTCTTTGTGAATAGGTGCTCTCACTCAACGTCAGAAAGTACAAAACATTCCTCCCTGACATCCCGAGCAGTCTGCAGCATAAAGTAGCCCTTAGCAAAAAGAAGTATACTTAAGTTTAATTTATTTAGTATACTCAAGTACAAGTATAAGTATAAAAAGTAAACTTCTCAATGTGTACTTGTAGTATACTCTTAGTATTTAAATTTAATACTTAGTTGTGCTAGATTGAGAAAAATCAAGTTTATTTTAGTATACTTAAAGTATACTAGTAGTACACTTGTTATTAGACTTCCGATGTACTCGTTGTGTACTTATAGTTTATATATTAGTTTATTTTAGTATACTTATAGTATTCTAGTAGTACACTTTTATTAGACTTCCAATGTACTTCTAGTTTATATTTTAGTATACTTAAAGTATACTAGCAGTACACTTTTTATTAGACTTCCAATGTACTTGTTGTGTACTTCTAGTTTATATTTTAGTTTATTGAAGTATACTTAAAGTATACTAGTAGTACACTTTTAATTAGACTTCCAATGTACTTATAGTGTACTTCAAGTTCAAATTTTAGTTTATTGAAGTATACTTAAAAGTATACCACTAGTATACTTTTCTTTATACTCCAAATGCACTTGTTGTTTACTTCTAGTTTACAGTTTAGTTTATCATTTAAGTTAACATTTTTGAATTTCTAAAACTAATACCATGTTGTCATTGTATTTGTTAGGTTACACTTGTAAGTTTGCTTAGTAATACGTGCACAATACTATTTACCGTATATGCTAAAAAATTATTTTCTAAAG
>JBBPBX010022440.1:0-17510 GCA_038048925.1 Garcialebias charrua
TATCTATCTATCTATCTATCATCTATCATCTATCTATCTATCTATCTATCTATCTATCTATCTATCTATCTATCTATCTATCTATCTATCTATCTATCTATCTATCTATCTATCTATCTATCTATCTATCTATCTATCTATCTATCTATCTATCTATCTATCTATCTATCTATCTATCTATCTATCTATCTATCTATCTATCTATCTATCTATCTATCTATCTATCTATCTATCTATCTATCTATCTATCTATCTCTATCTATCTATCTATCTATCTATCTATCTATCTATCTATCTATCTATCTATCTATCTATCTATCTATCTATCTATCTATCTATCTATCTATCTATCTATCTATCTATCTATCTATCTATCTATCTATCTATCTATCTATCTATCTATCTATCTATCTATCTATCTATCTATCTATCTATCTATCTATCTATCTATCTATCTATCTATCTTTCTTGGCGCAACGTTTGTCACCTTTTTCATCCCTTCTGAGTTTGCAGGTATGCATATTATTATGACATTAGGGAGGGTACCGGCACTTGTTTTTTTCCACTTAAAGCACTGGGTGTATGAATGTGATCTAAAGCACTGATTAGTCTTTGTACAGAAATAGTAGAGAGTAGATATAATAATACGTAATAATAATAACAATAATAACAGAGTAAATCGTAAAGAGCTTTGAGTATCTTAATAAGATAGAAAGGTGGTATAGAAGTGCAGTCCATTTATCATGCATTCATACAATCACTTCAAAGAGTTCTTGCATTAAAAAAATCTGAGATGTTTTACCTCAACCAGGGTGTAGGTGCAGGTCCCCATGAATGTATGCATCACCCCATCAAACGTGTAGTAGTGTGGGTCTCCTGCTACATGACATACTCCATTACCTGAAGAGAGTGATGACAGGTGGTGAGGGGGGAAATGAGAAGAAATGAGAAGAAGACAGACAGTGATCACAACTGCAACTGCATTGTGTTTCAGTTGCAGTGAGGTTGTGGTTCAGTTACCTGTAGAGTGGCAGTCCAGGAGCCCCTCCACCACCTTGCACTCCTGTGCAGGGCTGCACTGCCAAGGCTCACAGGTGATGTTGTGGTTTCCGTGACATTTGCAACGCTCAGAGCATTCCATATTACTGAACCAAGAGTCTCCAACCTGCAAATGTATCAAGTTAAAACTAATTTATTTATATAGTACAAAAACAATAAATGGAAAAAGATAATACTGAACACAAGATGATAAAACAAAACTTCAAAATGATTAAATAAATGATGACTTATAAAAACAATAAAAATGCAGAAATTGTCAACTCTTGTTCAATGAAAGGTCAATGAGTACATATATGTTTTAGGTTGAGACCCCAAAACACCAACAGTGACACCTCCTGGACTGTCTGAATGACATTAAAATCTGGTTAAAACTTAATTTTCTAAATCTAAATGAAAATAAAACGGAAGCCATCAGCTTTGGCAAATGTAACACCCTAAATGTTCTTGGCCCCTTGGCTTCATACAGCCACTCCAATGTCAGGAATCTGGGAGTTATTTTTGATAGTGCTTTTAAGTTAGACAAACAGATAAATGCTGTAGTTAAATCCGGTTTCTTCCAGCTAAGACTCATTGCCAAGGTGAAGTCTTGTCTCTCTTTCAGAGACCTTGAAAAGGTGATTCACGCTTTTATTACTTCTCGCTTGGACTATTGTAATTCACTGTATGTTGGTTTAGACAAATCATCTTTGCATCGTTTACAATCTGTCCAGAACGCAGCAGCTCGTCTTTTAACTTCAACTAAAAAATATGAACACATAACCCCTGTCCTGGCATCCCTTCACTGGCTCCCGGTCTGCTATCGAATTGATTTTAAGATTTTATTGCTTGTTTTTAAAATCTTAAAAGGTCTGGCCCCGTCATATTTATGTGATCTTATTAATATCTACACTCCTGTAAGAGCACTCCGGTCTACCAACCAGTTTCTCTTAGATGTCCCCAGATCCAGAATGAAATCCAGAGGTGATCGGGCTTTTGCGGTTGCTGCTCCAAAACTGTGGAACAGTTTACCTGAGAAAGTAAAGACCGCTCAGACTGTTGACACTTTTAAATCTTCACTTAAGACTCATCTCTTTTACTTGGCATTTGATCCTCGCAGAATGTGAGATCAAATTTTGAGCAGATTTTATTGTTGTTGCATTTACTGATAGCTTTATTATGTTTAGTGGCACTAGATGCATTTTACTTTGTTTTTATTTTTTATTTTTTTTTTACTGTAAAGCACTTTGGTCGACTTCGGTTGTTTTTATGTGCTATATAAATAAAATTGACATTGACATTGACATTGACCTTATCACCTCTCTGGACCAACCTGGACCTCAGGACATCCAAAAACTTAACCACCTCATTAGACCAGACTATATAGGACATCAAAATACCTTATCACCTTTGTGGACCAGCCTGGACCTCAAGACCTCAAAAGACTTATCACTTCTGTGGACCAGCCCAGACCTCGGGACATCCAAATACCTGATCACCTCCGACAGCTTGGACCTCAGGACATCCAAAGACCTCATCACCTCTGTGGGCCAGCCTGGACCTCAGGACATCCAAAGACCTCATCACCTCTGTGGGCCAGCCTGGACCTCAGGACATCCAAAGACCTCATCACCTCTGTGGGCCAGCCTGGATCTCACAACATCCAAAGGCTCGATCAACCCTGACCACTCTGGACCTCAGGACATCTAAATACATGACACCTCTGACCAGCATAGACCTCAAGCCAGCCAAAGACCTGACGACTTCTGTGGATGAGCCTGGACCTTAGGACATCCAGAGACCTGATCACCTCCGTGGACCAGCCTGGAATCAGTGCATCAGTGCCTCTTTCCTGCGATGTCCCACACCGTTTATTCATCTTTTTATCCTGTTAAGCACCTTGGTCAATGCAAGGCATTGTAGGAAGGTGCTATACAAATAAAGTTTATTATTATTATTATTCTTGGTCCCCTATTGTTGTCACTCTATCTGCTCCCTTTGGTCAGAGTCAGTCAGAGTCAGAGAATCTTTATTGTCATTCACACCACATGTGGTACATGTGGTGGAACGAAATTATGCACACAGGGTCCCAGTTACATCCAATAATAAAATGTAAAAGAAGAACAGTAATAACATCCAAGATATGAACTAAGAAAAACATCAACTAAAAATTCACTAAGCACTAATAGCTTAAAATGTTACGTCGAACAGCAGCACCAACATGAGTCTGTGTGAGCAGATGAGCACGAATGAACACAGCTCTGCTATTAACAGGAACTCATAGGTTTGACCATATAACACCAGTTTTATCCTTCCTTCACTGGCTCCCTGTACACACCAGAATTGATGCTAAAATTTTCCTGCTAACTTTTAAATGCCAAAATGGCCTTGCACCTATGAGGATCCACAACTTCTCCTTCACCGTAACCCTCAGCACTGGCTCCCCTCAGGGCTGTGTGTAGAGCCAAAGACATAAATATGTAGACAACCCATTGAGTGCTGAATCAATCTCGCCACCATTTTAAATGTGGTGGAACTGCCAGTGATTTAATACAAAAATATATATATATATAAATGGACAGAACGTCATAAAGCACCATTCTACAAAGCTTTGTTGTGTTAAGATCCTTGATCATGTGAGCAGCTGGTTTCGGCTGTCATCAGTAAACTGGTTGTGTAACAATGTGAGAGGGTGCTATTTATAAGACTGAGCTGAATACAGCACCTCAGACTGCGGAAGTCTTTCAGACGAAAGACGAAACGTTTCTACATTTTTTTTGCTTTATTATTTTTTTTTTTTTTGAATGTCCAGACGACCAGACTTAGCTTTTTTAGAATTCTCATTAAATTCCTTTCATATATATTTTTTTCAACAATTTGACCTTGACCATTCTTTTGAATACAAACATTGATTTAGCTTCTTTAACATCTGTCTCCAAGTCATTCCACAACCCAACTCCCTGAATTATGGTAAACCTTCCCTTCAAACTAGTTCTATACTGAGGTTTCACAAACATCTCTGTCCCCTTAAGATTGTAACAACTTAATGTTTTTACAAAATACATTTGGATATTTGAAGGCAGTGTATTATTCTGAGCTCTATACTGTACATAATTGACAAAATATTGTAATCCACCAAATCATAGAACTTCAGCAATTTCATTTGATAAAATAATACTGTATACTTGATGGATGATATTAATGCTTTCTAGTGATAATTCTTACAACTCTTTTCTGCAAAATAAAAATAGGCATTGTAATTGATTTACATGCCTTTCCCCAAACGTTAACACAATAAATTAAATGTGGAACAATAATTGTATTATATAACAAATACAGTGCTTTGTCATTCAATAGATATCTGACTCTGTAAAATATCACAATAGATTTAGATATTTTCATTTGAACAGAACTTATATGTTGTTTCCATGACAATTTGTCATGGAAAGATTACTCCCTCCCTTTCTACTGAGGAATTCCACAGACTTTTCAGAGGAGCCCAGCTGAATAAACATTCTGTCATCATTTCAGGACTCTGGATTTGTCTCTGGTCATCCCCCCCCTTCTCCCATTATCATACTTTTGACCTTCAAACAGAGGCTAAAAGTGTGTTAAGATTTGTTTTTGTCTCCAAACCCTATGTGTCATTTTTCACCACTTTTGTTGTCTGTCCAACAGATCTCACTTGTAAATGAGTCTTCGAGGCTCAATGTGACTTATCTTTTTAATAAAGGATGAATAAATTCTACTCAGTGTGACTTTATTTAGTATTTTATTGCTGTGTGTGTCTCTGTTTTACTTTTGATGTTTGTACTTAATTTTCAGTACTAGCATTACAGTATTTTTATTGTTACTTTTTCATGAAATAACTTCCATTGGTTTTACAGCTAAGCATTTGCTCACAGCTGTTGTTCTAAATGTGATTTAAACATAAAGTTGACTTGACTTCATGAGCACCCACCGGATGGTACTTTCCGTCTTCACCAGTGCAGCCACATTCACTGAGGGGGACACATTTGTCTCCACTGAGGACCAGGTCAGGATTACAGAAACAGCCCTCCACACAGGGTCGGTCACAGAAGCCCCTCACACCTGCAGGGTCCAGACAGCTGGGCTGGGGGCAAGCAGGTCCACATGGGTCATAATGACTGCCAGGGGGGCACTTTAGTGCTGAAGGGAGAGAGAAAATGGACAGTTTGTCAGCCACCAGTGTCCCAGTGATGCAGTTGCCACTGGACTGGAGGAACATTTCCTGAATTTGTTTATTTTCTACCAGTGAAATTCATAGAAGCACAGTTAGGCCATTCATTTGGTGTGTTAGCAGTTAGCTGGCAGATTTAAACACAGTTAGACTCTAGCTGTGTCCCAATCCAACGGCTGCATACTTCGAAGGACCCGACCTATCTGGTCAACGTAGGCCCGGTCCTTCAAAGACCACGTAGACCGGAAGTCAGCAACTGTGAATTGGGACAGGTCTAGCCTTCACGGTTACGTCGGCGTATGTCCCGTCGCCTAGCAACCATGACAGCGCACAGCCGAAGAAAGAAAGTAGCTTGATGAAATGTTGTTGTTTTTACCATACCATACCATTTTATTTATAAAGCACTTTCAACAGGAACAAGTCCACACCAAAGTGCTGAACAAACAAACAAACACGTAACAGGCAACACAGACAATGAAGTACAAGACGAAAAACATAAAAACATTGCAGATCATAAGTAAAACGATCAAATATATATATATATATTTTTTTTTTACTGACTTTTTAAATTCTAGAGGAAATACAGTAACTTTATCGCCACTGGCAGCATGTTTTATATCTTCTGCTGAGAGAATCATATCCAGGTAACTTACCTTTTTTTGTCTACAAAACTTTACAGGAATAAATGTTAACTTCAGCTGGTTTCACGGATAATTACAGTGACTGACAGACTAATGTATTAATCTTTATTAACTTGTGCATAATAAATACAATTTAAATTTATCTTATTAATAATTTCATAAAATTTAATATATTATAGTCTTTAACTTATGTTAAATTTAGGGACCATGTTGCTAAGATAATCTCACTGTCACTAGAACAACTCTGCCAATAGGACCATGTAGATTTACTTCTTTTTCACTTTTGGTGCCTTGTTTCTGTATTTTTGTTGCATGCTTTGAATAAATCCTAGTTTATATTAGTTTAGTTTATGTTAGTGCTCGCATTAAGTGTGTAAATATATGGTAAATGGACTGCTTATATAGCGCCTTTCTATCTTATTTCTAGATACTCAAAGCGGTTTACATTATAACCTGTACCTCATTTACCATAAACACCGGTGTATAATACACACTTTTATTGCTCATTTGAATGTCCTGCGTATTATACACCGAAGCGTATTATCTACAGATTTTTTCCCATATTTTTAGACCCATTTTTGGCTCTGATTCGCTGTTTTTCATTTTGGCCTAAAAATGGTGCAGTACCAGTTTCGGCCGCTATGGGCGCTAATGCACCCTGTAGTCTGTTTACCTGCAGACTGTACCTGGAGGCGTATCCTGGCGCCATCTAGTGGCCATAAAAAAGACTGTCACGGCAGCGCGTATTATACACCGAAGCGTATTATCTACCGATTTTTCTGATTTATTTCCAAATATTGGACAAAGCGTATTATACACCGGTGTTTACGGTACCCAGTCATACAGCATCTACTAGATCTCTACAAAGCTAATTGAACAAATCATTCTAAAGACTAATCAGTGCTTTAGATCAGTGGTCCCCAACCACCGGCCGCGGACAAGTACCGGGCCGTGGGTCAATTTGTATTGGGCTGCACAGAAGAAAAAAAAACTTTGAATTGAAAAATCACTCGATTATCTCCACCACATCTGTCAATGACTCACTCTTGATGCATGTCAACATACACGAGCTGTGAGTTTTGGTTCCTGTTAGACACATGCACAGATTGGTTCTAGATTGCCCGTTGGGGTGAAGTAATTTAGCTGCGTGGTCCGGAGCAGACAGGAGAAAGCGTGTGGCCTTGTCTGCGCATTTGAAGGATTACACTGCATATTTTTTCAACCCGCCTGACAGAGTGACTGTAAAACTATTAACTAAATAAAACTACAATTTTAAACAAAGCTTCCTAAAATCAGCTGGTTTTGTCTTGAGCTTTTTTGAATTCACATCAGAGCTGTTCCTTCGCATTTCTGCTTCTGCTCTTAAATAAAATGTCCGCCCCTAAAAGTTCCAAGTCATGGGCAATTTTATTATAAACACAAATATAATTCAAGTGGCAGAGGCTGTTGATGGCGTGGCTGTGGTGACAGAGAGACGGAGGGACAATGTGTTTTGCTTCTACCACCGCCGGTTTGGAGTAAAAGCAAAGCCCTACATTCCTCCATGTTCATTCCTGCATCAGGGAAACGAGAGAGCCTGGTGCTCGCTAGCAGCTGTGTGTACTGGCAGCTCAGAGAAGCTGCTTTTCATCATAGATGAGGTTTCTGGACGACGTTTCCTGGTGGACTCGGGTGCACAGCGGAGCATTAGGCCAGCTTCTTCTACAGATGCTTTGTGTCAAAGTACCAGACCCCCGCTGGACGCGGATAATGGCACCCCCATTCAAACTTTTGGATCGAGGTCCGTGACTGTTTGTTTCAACGGACGTCAGTTTCAGTGGGACTTTGTAATAGCTTCTGAGTCTGTACCTATTTTGGGTGCTGATTTTTTATGTGCTTTCAGATTATTAGTACATGTTGCTAATAGCTGCTTAATCGATGTTGTGTCTTTTGATACCTATCCCTGTAAACTTGGAGGTCCTGCCCATCAACCTCTTGCTAGCATGCTTGCCACAGGTGATGAATATCAGCATTTGTTATCAGAGTTTCCTGCTTTGACAGTTCCCACCTTTTCTGCTTCTATAGCTAAACATGGGGTGGAGCATTGTATCACTACAGTTGGTTCACTGGTTTTTGCATGAGCACGCCGCCTAGACGCCACTAAGTTAGCAATAGCCATGGAGGAGTTTGTTAACATGGAGTGTCTTGGCATTGTGAGACGTTCCAAAAGTCCATGGGCATCCCCCTTGCACATGGTGCCTAAGGCCAATGGGGGTTGGCGACCCTGTGGGGATTTTCGGCGCCTTAACAACGTAACCAGTAATGACAGGTACCCAATCCCTCACATTCAAGATTTTTCTGCCCGCCTGGCAGGAGCAACTGTTTTTTCCAAGGGAGATTTGGTGCGGGGCTACCATCAGGTTCCTGTACATCCTTCAGATGTACCAAAAACTGCAGTTATCACACCTTTTGTCTTTTTGAGTTTTTACGGATGCCCTTCGGACTTAAAGCACAGACGTTCCAGCGACTTATGGATTCGGTCCTGCAGGGTGTGTCATTTTTGTTTGTCTATTTGGATGATATATTGGTGGCTAGTCCTTCGGTGGCAGAACACATGGTGCACCTTCATCAACTATTTGTTCGGCTCAGTGAGTAGTCATTTAGTTGTTAACCCAGCTAAATGCCAGTTTGGTCTGCCTGCTGTTGAGTTCCTGGGACACAGAGTGTCTGCTCAAGGGGCGGTTCCCCTACCTGCCAAGGTTGAAGCTGTGTTAGTGTTTCTGCGCCCTCCCTCAGTGAAGCCCCTGCAGGAGTTTTTAGGAATGGTGAACTTTTATAACTGTTTCATCCCACGGGCAGTTCATCTTATGCACCCCTTGTATAAAGCATTTAGAGGCAAAAAAGGGGACCAGCAAATAGAGTGGCCCCCGAAAGGGTACAGGCATTTGATGATGCCAAAAAGGCTTTGGCTAATGCTGCACTCTTGGCCCATCCATCTCCATCAGGTCCGGTGCCTCTGACAACTGATGTCTCTGATTATGCAGTTGGGCAGTTTGTGAACAATGGGTGGATGGTGCATGGCAACCCCTTGCAATTTTTAGCAGGAAACTCCGGCTAAGCTAAATTAGTGTTGTTGTTTTGATAAGTGATGTAATTTGTATAATAAAAATCAAACATTTCTCTTGTTGTATTTTTTTTTACTGTAAGCTTTTTTATTTATTATGTCTGAAACGTATGCAAGAGTTCCAACACATCAGCAGTTGTGCGCACGCTCTGTAGAGCTGTCCGGAGTAGTTTTTTTTTGCGTAAAACATGCAGTGCCCGCAAGGCACACCACTGAAGGTGTTGGATGAAGACGCTTCATCCCTGCAGGACATGCCGCCCATGTCTCTGCTGGGCAGGATCTTGTGCGTGAACTGGTGAACATGCTGCGTCTGGAACATCCACTCAACAGACTGGGTCCGCCAGGCCAAGGGCAACATTTCCTCTTGTTGTATTTTTAATAAACTATGAAAATAAAAATGTGCAATGACTTTGGACTTTTAGGGGCAGAGATTTAAGTTGCCAGAGCCAAGCATACAGTTGCCGGAACACACCCGGTCAAAATGAGAGAGTTCCCGGATCTTGTTCCGGCAGGATCTGGCTCAAATTAAGTCCTGTGTTACGTCAATTACTTATGAAGGGGACATGTCCCTGTCACATTTTAAAAAATTGTTTGGACTCCCGTCATCCCCCCCCCCCCCACACACACACACACACATTTACAATGGAATATTTGTTTACCCAGCGCTATTTCTATTTCTTCGTGAACAAATCCATTCCACTTGATCAATAGGTGAATACTCAAACCACTAAATGTCCACTCCAGGTTTTCCTGGTTACAATAGCTCAACACACCACATGCAGTGTTTCTCCAGGTTACTTGGCTTGGTAGGATGCTCATCTCTTTTGGGAGGTGGGGGGGACACCTCTTTGTTGTGCTCTAGCTTGGCACTACATTAGTACTGGCGACACGAGGAGGGAGACGTCTCCGGACAACGTTAGCACTGCTAACGGGCTTAACTCTTCTCAGCCATGGCTCCTGAGAAGGTAATGCGAAAACCCAAAACTCAAAGAAGACCAGCAGGCCAGAGAGCCCCAGCTCCCGTGCCTTTTCTCTTCTGCTTTTCTACTGCTTGGTTAGCGAAGCTAGTTAGTTAGCTAACTGCAAGTCACGTTACCTGTTAAGCTAACGAAGCTAACAGGCCAGCAGCCTCGAGCAGTTCAGCGAGAGGACGTCCTCGGACGAGGAACTCTGGCAGGCTGTGAGCTCCGGCTCCCGAACCTGCTTCAGCGGATCTGGCTACCCCCTTTTCAGCAGCGGACACCCACGAGGCCTGTCCGGTCTGCTCAGGGATGCTACACGCAAAGACACTCAAAGTTTTTCTTGCGGATGACCCCAGAGAAAGGAGAGTGGAAATGGAGTAACCCCGCTGCTATCTGGCTAGCTCCCACGGTTAGCATGGCTAACCAGGAGCACCCATGACAACACGGGGCAGACGACAGCGTTGCTAACACGATTAGTGCGGCTACGAGCTGACAACGAAGGACTCCATCGTGAGGTATGTGAAAATGCTTGGCCTAGCTTGCTAGCTAACCTTCTCATATTTTGCCTGTTTCGCTATCCTGTCCGGCCGAATCGATGGTAGAATTCATCTCATAACTAAGCTTTTTTTGCCAATGCTACGCTGCTCGAGGGCCCGTCTTAGCACAGCTAGCGGGCTCAGGAGTACCTCCATGTTTAGCCCCGGCTAACAAGGAGGCTCTCGGTCTAGCACAGTCCAGGAGGAGGAATTTCAGCTACCTATCAGCTGCGTTACCTGGTAGTTTTCCTACGCCCACGACGAGAACATCGTGACGCTGAGAGCTTATCAACCCATGAGGCTATGGATGACTCTTTGACGTTAACCCTGTCAGGGCCCGAGGGGCCCTGGTGGGATGGACAAGGACGAGTGGCCTCGGTATCGCAGGCCCACCAGGCAGAAAAGCTACAGGAGCTGCAAGGGGCCACCAGCAAAAGAAAAGGAAAGTCTGAGATGCCCCTGCACCATTACAGGCGCTCTCACTCACAGAGGGAGAGAAAATGCCGAATTTTTACCACCAGTACCTGTGTTTAAGGAGCACAGACTAGCTGGTTCGGAACGTTTAAACACACAAGAACACTCAGACCCTTGTGTAATAAAGAGAAATTGCCATCCACACATGACAATAAAATCTCAGACTACTGAATGCATCCTGGTCCCAAAATGGGAACAGGGCTTCAGGTTTGCCCGCTCACGTAGTACGGGAACCTGACCTTTTGAGCCCAGATTTCACTTGTAAAACGATACAAGGAGCTGGTGGTATGTGTGTGCGCACTAAACATAACTCGTCTACTGTATGGGTAATAAAAAACAAACACTGTTTCATGCATATACTGTACAAGAATGAAACACAAACTACTAGGTCAGACTATGAAACGCAGTGAGACACACGAGTTCTGCCTGAGACAGTCAGATCTCGCGATGTCTTCTGCTGGGCAGACCAACCTGCTCCAGAGTATGCGAGAGGGGTCGAAGGCCACCCCTCCCGCACTCAAATGAAGCAAGCAACGGCTAGACATCCCTCCCAGGCTCATGGCGCATGCGTAGGCCTGGAGGGCGTGTCTGACAAACGAATGGGTCATGACAACGGATGTGTTGTGGGCTCAAGCTACAGTTCATCAAGGGACCCTCCCCCCCTTTTTTTCGTGGGGGTGCTGCGTTCGGACATTAACACAGGACACGCACACGTGCTGAGGGAGGAAGTGTCAACGATGCTGTAGAAAGGAGTAATAAATATTGTTCCAGAACACAAACCATGCTTTGGTCAGCGTAGCAAGCACTTCCTGGTGCCCAAAAGAGATCAATCCCTGAGACCGGTCCTGGATCTCAGGACTCTGAACAAGAAAATAAAAACTTTCAAGTTCAAGATGTTCACAGCTGTGGCAGGTCCCCCAGTCCGTGAGACCTGGAGACTACGCATGTACAGTGTATTTGAAAGATGCCTATTCCCATGTGGGTGTGTGGAAGAGGCACAGGAAATTCCTCCGGTTTGCCTTCGAAGGGAAAGCTTATGAATGCAAAGCCTTACCCTTCGGTTTGAAGACTGCTCCTCGTACATTTACTAAATGTCTGGACGTAGCCCTGACCCCTCTTAGGAATCAAGGAGTCAGGATTATGAACTACCTGGATGACCTCCTGGTTTTTGGCCGGAAGCAGAATACAGGCCCAGTCACACTCCTGCAGGGTGATCTCTCACCTGGAGTCTCTTGGTTTTGTCATAAACCTACAAAGGAGTGACCTGACCCCATCACAGATTACCGTATTTCTGGGAGTGCAGGTCTACACCATCCTGAGAACAGGGCATGGCTCTCAGAGGAACGTGTTTCCTCGATTCTCCGTTGCCTGGCAAAGTTTAAACTGAATCAGTGGATTCCCCTGAAAACGTGCCAATGCCTTTTAGGCCTCTTGGCGGAAGCCATACCCTGTGTGCCACACGCATAGCTGAAGATGCGGGCCTTGCATATATGGCTAAACCAACAAAAACGACCTGCCCCCGTCTGGGTGAGCAAGAAAGTTTAGAATCATTTCAAAGTGCCTGAGGGCCCTAGAACCTTGGAGGGACCTGTCTGTGTTCACAGAAAGGGTCCCGTAAGGTAGGGTGTCATCCCGTGTGGTCATCACGATGGATGCCTCGAAAACAGGATGGGGAGGCAGTCTGCAGAAATCAGAATGCCCGAGGCCTCTGGGATGAGCAGGAAGCAAGATTGTACATCAACTTCCTGGAGTTGTTGGCCGTACTCTTGTCAGCACAATACTGTACTTATTTGGTAAAGGTCTGATTGCAGGACAGCACGTCCTGGTGTAATCAGATAATAAAATTACGGTGTCCTTCATTAACTGGGAAGGGGGGACAAGATCTCAAGCCCTCCTCAGCCTGACACAGAGGATGCTCACATGGTACGCTCTAGGATTATTGTTGCTCAGGGCGACTCATGTTCAGAGTGAACTGATTTACGGAGCGAATGCCATCTCAAGAGGGTTTCTTTTGGAAACAGAATGTAGACTGAACCCACGAGTCGTGGATCAGGTCTGGTCACGGTTTGGAAGAACCTCGGTGGACTTGTTCCCATGTGGAGCCAGCTCACAATGTGACCTCTACTTCTCAATGTTCAGGATAACATGGCAGTTAACTTCTTACAGAGACTTGCTGACTCAGGCACGTGGGCAGCTTCTACATCCACGTCCGGAGCTGTGGCAGCCTTCAGCTTAGCCACTGAAGGGAATGGCTGAGGGCCTAAGGCCTGATCGTCTTTGTTCCAACAACAACAACAACAGCATACACAAGGGACACCCTTGGTGTTTATGTTTACTTGGGAGGTGTTTCAGTGGAAGGGTTCACCTCTCCTCTGACAGTTCTCCAACATCAGGATGGGCCTCTTTGACAGTCCTAGTAGTTGTCTGTTCAAGAAGCAGATGAGGGACTCGTGCGTGCCCCTTGTACATATGAAATTTTCTCCCCTGGGACCTGGAAGGTTACCCTGTGCTTGAACTGGGTTCTCTACCTCCACATTGCCATCTGATTGCCAGTGGCGTAATAGGTCCCTTGCTCTTTTCCTCCTGCTTCTCAAGATTTCCAGGGAAAAAGGAGATGATGAGTAATCACACTAGCAGAGGACGCTTATGCTGTCTCTAGCTGGTGTTTTCATCTATGTGTCCAGTGGTAACATCAGGCTGATGTTTCTACATGTGGCATTTTTCTTCTCAGGCTGTGCTCTCTACATACCTTGTGGAGAGCGGCTGGGAAATGCCTGCCGTATTAAGGCAGATGTTCTCACATGCATTTTGCTGAGCATTTCAAGGGCGTGAATGAATTACGTTCCCATAGCATATGTTGCACCGAGAGAACCAGACTGAAAGGGAACTGAAAGTTATGCACCATAACTCATGTTCCCTGAAGGAAGGGAACGAGGTGCAACATATCTGGCCCTTTCAATGCTGAAAGCTCGGTGAAGTGCATTTTAGAGAAAGATGGATGGGCGTCAGCGGCTTAAGTACCCAGAGGGAGGGGCCTCTGGCGCGACGCTGACGCCCTTGCCGTAAAGGCGTGAGTGTATTACTTCAGGTAACCACGCGGAGGCGCTGATTCCCATAGCATATGTTGCACCTCGTTCCCTTCCTTCAGGGAACATGAGTTATGGTGCATAACTTTCAGTTTTACATGCTGTACCCCAAACATCCACACAATAAATTAAATGCAGGATTACAATTGTATTATATAGCAAATGCTTTGCTTTATCATTCAATAAATCTCTAACTCAATACAGCGCTTCAATGGACCTAGATGTTTTAGTTTTTACAAAATGTATGTGTTGTTTCCATGACAACTTATCATCAATAATTACACCCAAAAACTTCACTTCCCTTACCCTACATATCTCATAACCATCAATCTTAAAAGGAACATCACCGGTTATCTTTTTCTTACTAAATATCATATAATAATATTGTGCTGCTGTTTATAATGATGTTTTTCCACTACATTAGGGCTTAGTGTATTACTAGTTTATGTTTTTCTTAGTTAATTCTAGATGTTATTATTGTTTTTCTCTTGCATTTGTTGTTGGATGTAACTGGGACCCTGTGTACATAATCTCGTTTTCATCACATGTACCACATGCGGTGCAAATGACAATAAAGACTCTCTGACTCTGATAATTGTTTTTTTCCAGGTTCAATGATAACTTATTTATTTTAAACCAATATAGTATTTTAACGAATTCAATATTTATCAACTCAAATATTTCTTCCAAGTCTTTGCCCAAACAAAAGAAAGTAGTGTCATCAGCAAAAATAACACATTTAAGGACATCGGACACCTTCATTAAATCATTTACATATAAAATAAACAACTTAGGTCCAAGTACAGAGCCTTGTGGTACTCCAGATAAAACATTGCATAAATTAGATCTTACATCGTCTATTTGAACAAACTGCTTTCTGTCTTTCAGATAACTAAATATCCACTGCAATGCAGGTCCTCTAATACCATATTTTTTAATTTATCAAGTAGAATGGAATGGTCAATAGTGTCTTTTTGAGTTTTTTTTTTTTTTTTTTTTGCTGTGGGGCAGTAGTCTGGGGACATATTTTACATTAAGTTCAAAGACAATGAAACCACATTTAAGTCATTGTTACTTGAAGTTGACTTGTATGTTGTCAAAAACAGTTTTATCCACTTTTCAATGAGCATTTTTACTAAACGTTGGCAAGAGCAACATGTCATCATTTTATTCTTGTCACCACTACAAAAAAGTTTCAGGCTCAGGATATTTTTTTTTTTACATTAAGCCCTGGTTAGCAGTTAGCAGGTAGATTTAAACACAGTTTTAGACTGAATGTCGTTAGCTTTGTGTGTTAGCGGTTAGCTGGTAGATTTAAACACGATCAGTGTTTTGAGCTTTGTACCCAACATAAAGATCTTTCAGAGCAGTAACTACAAAGTAGTAACTAGCAGTAACCATGTTGTGTCTGTTCTCAGATGCAGAAAACCAGTGCAGCTTTTGTTGGTCAGCAGCACAACCAATAGAACCTGTCAGGAGTTTTTACAAAGTGCTTGCATCAGACCAACCTTTCATCTAAGACACTGGACATGCACCTGTTCTTTGCATTAAACAAATCCTGCAGTGGAGTTTAGCACCGAGGCAGAACAATACAACAAGACGTTTACAGACAATGCACAGTCTACGATCAGCGTGCTCAGGATCAGTCCGTCACCTGTACAGTCGAGGTTCAGGACTGTGTCCAGGATCAGGACATGTGTCACTAAGTTCTGCTGCTGCTTTCTTATTTTAACAGAGGACATGAGCATAGTCTGACAGTGTTCTTTGGTGAGATAAACCATGAAGAAGAAACCACCACACACCTTGGATAAAGCATTTAGTGTAACTGTTGTTAAATCCTCAGTGATGTGTCACACGTGACAGGAAGACTTACGGCAGAAGGTGTTGTTCCTCCAGGAGACAGGAACTCCTGCAGCAGCACACATGTCAGCGTAGCTCTCGATGGCCTGGCACAGAGCCACGGTCTGACCTCCGGTGGCACACATGTCATACACACAGTTTTCAAAGTACGTCTCCGGGGGGACGACAGAGTGGCATGGCCTAAAGATCCCTGAGGACAAAATCAGACACAGAGACTACTCAAGGATCCGGAAGCAGATGTTCTTAAAGGACAACACCCACCATGACAGTAACAATTCACCATATAGGACACAGAGCCAACAATGGTCATGATGAGAGTCTCACCGTTGGGATTGGTGATAAGTCCACAGCTGGTTGGCTTCTTGGCCTCCTCTTCCACTTGCGGGTCACACTCCTCCTGTCCTCCTCCGTTGATGCAACTGAAACAAAGTATGTTACCAGTGTATGACCATCAGGGAGCTTCAGACTGGTATATGGGTGGCTGTGGATGAGTGGTTAGAGCAGTCGTCCTCCATTGCAAGAGTGATTCCACCAGCAGTCACATACCGAAGTGTCTCTGGGCAAAACACTGAACCCCTCGTTACCTCTGGTGTGTGTCCCATCGGTGTATGAATGTGATAAAGCTCTGATTAGTCTTTGTAGAGATCTAGTAGAGTGCTGTGTGAATGGATAAATGAGGGCACAGACTGTAGTGTAAAGAGCTTTGAGTATCTTGATGAGATAGAAAGCACTCTATAATAGGTTGACTAGACGTCCCAATTTCCGGGGACAGTCCCCGTTTGGGACAACCTGTTAAAGCTGTCCCCAGAAACATCCCCTATTTTAGCGTTTTTTGGATGAGGAAAAAAATGTTGTGCGTAGACTGTTATTACAGTAGCTGGGTAGAAAGCGTGAGTAAATATGCTACGTGTAACTGTAGCTGGTCACGTTGGCTGCTTACAGAAAGAATAAGAAGAACCGAGAGCGCCGCCTTTAAAACAGAAGAAGAAGAAGAGTAGCGCGTCAGCACGAGCTTGTCACCAATGACGGGCAGCTCTACTGTGATGCAGTTTTTGTTTTGTTTGAACTGGGCTGATTCTAGCCATGATAAATGTTTGGTTCGTGGTAGGATATGTTTCTGTTGTCAGTTGTGCCCAGGTTTAAAAAAAAAAGGCTGAGGTGTGTTTGTTTACTTAGTTTGGATATATGAAAGTTCCTTAGCGATGACAAAAAAGGGTAAATCATGTCATCTGGACAGTCTCACTTAAAGAAACTGGTCCAGATTACACAATTTAACATTTTTTGTTGTTATCTACCTGGATGATTGAGCTTACAAACCTTTTTCCCCAGTGACAGAAACTGAATGAGGCAAGAACTAAACTGAAAATGTGATCATCGTCTGCTTAAATGTTTATTTCTTCTGTTCTAAGACCTTGGAGCTCCAAATAAATATAGTATTTTGCAAAATATAGTATTTTTGGCATTTCATCAGCAGAGGAAACTACCGTAATTAGAGGCAGTTATTCTAGTGACAAGATGAAATAAGTGAAAGAGCAAATAAAAAGAATAGGTAGCATATTAGTAAATTGTGTCATGTTTCTTTTGCTTTAAGTATTTCACTTTACTATAATCT
>JBBPBX010022440.1:21982-41412 GCA_038048925.1 Garcialebias charrua
TATATAAATATATATAAAATATAAATAGCGGATTAGATTAGCTTCCCCTAATTTTCATAAGACATTTGTGCTTTTGAAATTGTGGACCTAATAAAATTAATAAGCGTTTTGGAAAATGTGGAACTAATTTTTTAATTAGCGTTGCCCACCACTGCTGGACACTAAAGAGGGCGAGAAGGACTTGTACCGATTGGCAAGACAGAGGGATCAGGCTGGAAAGGATGTGCAGCAGGTTAGGCTTATTAAAGATGGGAATGGGAATGTTCTAACAAGTGAGGAGAGTGTGATGGGAAGATGGAAGGATTACTTTGAGGAGCTAATGAATGAAGAGAATGAAAGAGAAAGAAGAGTGGAGGTCATAGAAACTGTGGACCAGGAAGTGGGAAAGATTAGTGAGGGTGAAGTCCGGAAAGCTCTGAAAAGAATGAAGAAGGGGAAGGCAGTAGGACCTGATGACATACCAGTGGAGGTTTGGAAATGTCTTGGAGAGATGGCAGTGAGGTTTTTGACTCAAATATTTAATGGAATATTTGAGGGTGAGAAAATGCCTGAAGAATGGAGAAGAAGTGTGCTGGGGCCTCATGTACAAAGACTTGCGTGGATTTCTTACTGAAAAGTGACGTACGGACAAATCCAGAAAAGTGTCTACGCACAAAAAAATCCAGATTTATCAAACCCTGCGTACACCTGAATCCACGCACATTCCTTTTGTACATCACGATGAACGTGGAACTGAGCGCACATGAGAGAGTGGCCGACTCCGCCTTTGACACGCCTCCGTATGAATATGCAAAGTCATTCAAATATGCCATGCACGACAGGAATGTCGTCTCTGCTCCATTGCAAATCATGTCGGAACGTGGAAAAAAGAGGAACTTCACGGACTGTGAACAGGAATCACTTCTGAGTGAGGCAGAGAAGCACGGAAAAAGGTTTTATTCGGCACGCCTAGCGCAAAACATACCATCCACTTTTAAACAAGAAGTTGACCCATCTGCTCTAACATGCCTGTATAGGTTAGTGGTGAGCGCGCCCGCCCTTCGTCCCAAAGGTCGTGAGATCGACTCCCCCTTGGTACAACGTTTTTTTTTTTCATTCCAGATTTAAAGAACACAGGACAACTATTTAATAAAACAACAAGAAATAGAACAATACATGAAATGAAAGGAAGCAGACGATTTCTTGTTTTGTAAATAGTTTTCATGTGTATTTAAATCTGGAACGAAAAAAAAAAAGAGAAACGTTGTACCATGCGAGATTCGAACTCATGACCTTTGGAACTAAAGGCAACCGCGCTACACACTGACCTAAACGTAGGCGTGTTGGTACAGCTTGGTTAACTTCTTATTTAAAGAAATCACATCTCATTGTTGTCAATATCGTTGCCACTATTTGGCGCATGCTTTTATATCCACTCATCTAATTGCGTCCATGTGGATGTAATAATTGTTAATCATGTGTGTTTGGTGGGATTTATGATTATTTTCATATCATGTCCAGATGTGCCACAGCCTGCAGTGGTTAAAAACACACATCTGGAACAGAGAGAGCGCTTTCTGGCCAGATGTGTTCCTGTGTTTCGTCATGCTGTAAACTCCAGCCTTTGTTCGAATCTGGACCTCAGCTGCCTCCGTCAGGTGTTTCTGTGCAGCTGGCGACAGATGTTATTGTCATGTTCAGAAGGACTAACAGACAAAAACAACACAACAGTCCACACACAGGGTCTCTGCTATGAAGTCAGCCATGACACAATGTTTGGTCAGGCATGGTTGGGTGGAGTAGTCACCGCCTCCAGGGGTGGGTGCTCTAATGTGAGCGAGTGTGCATACATGATTTACATGAACTTCTAATTATTACCACTGATGCATTGTTGGATGAACAAAACATGAAGGGGGTGGTGCTGTTCCCTCCCTCCCCGGCAACATGTCAGAGTACAACCCAATAAAACAATAACAGACGTAGGCTGTCAGGTTGGAGAAGCAGCAGAATCATTGAACTCCTTCACACTTAATATCCTTCTTATGATTGTAAAAAAAAAAAAAAAATAGTTCTTAAACCTTAATGGAGCTAGAGATTCTGTCACATGAAAACAAAATATATTTAATTTTATAGAGAATAACAACAGAAAGCATCTTCTCATGGTTTACTAAAAACAAAGTAAATCTATGTAACCACCTGAGTGGTCTGATGAGTGGACCATTAATACACCACTTATTACTATGGACCATTAATACACCACTTATTACTATGGACCATTAATACACCACTTATTACTATGGACCATTAATACACCACTTATTACTGTGGACCATTAATACACCACTTATTACTGTGGACCATTAATACACCACTTATTACTATGGACCATTAATACACCACTTATTACTATGGACCATTAATACACCACTTATTACTATGGACCATTAATACACCACTTATTACTATGGACCATTAATACACCACTTATTACTATGGACCATTAATACACCACTTATTACTATGGACCATTAATACACCACTTATTACTATGGACCATTAATACACCACTTATTACTGTGGACCATTAATACACCACTTATTACTATGGACCATTAATACACCACTTATTACTATGGACCATTAATACACCACTTATTACTATGGACCATTAATACACCACTTATTACTGTGGACCATTAATACACCACTTATTACTGTGGACCATTAATACACCACTTATTACTATGGACCATTAATACACCACTTATTACTATGGACCATTAATACACCACTTATTACTATGGACCATTAATACACCACTTATTACTATGGACCATTAATACACCACTTATTACTATGGACCATTAATACACCACTTATTACTATGGACCATTAATACACCACTTATTACTATGGACCATTAATACACCACTTATTACTATGGACCATTAATACACCACTTATTACTGTGGACCATTAATACACCACTTATTACTGTGGACCATTAATACACCACTTATTACTATGGACCATTAATACACCACTTATTACTATGGACCATTAATACACCACTTATTACTATGGACCATTAATACACCACTTATTACTATGGACCATTAATACACCACTTATTACTATGGACCATTAATACACCACTTATTACTATGGACCATTAATACACCACTTATTACTATGGACCATTAATACACCACTTATTACTATGGACCATTAATACACCACTTATTACTATGGACCATTAATACACCACTTATTACTATGGACCATTAATACACCACTTATTACTATGGACCATTAATACACCACTTATTACTATGGACCATTAATACACCACTTATTACTATGGACCATTAATACACCACTTATTACTATGGACCATTAATACACCACTTATTACTGTGGACCATTAATACACCACTTATTACTATGGACCATTAATACACCACTTATTACTATGGACCATTAATACACCACTTATTACTATGGACCATTAATACACCACTTATTACTATGGACCATTAATACACCACTTATTACTATGGACCATTAATACACCACTTATTACTATGGACCATTAATACACCACTTATTACTATGGACCATTAATACACCACTTATTACTGTGGACCATTAATACACCACTTATTACTATGGACCATTAATACACCACTTATTACTATGGACCATTAATACACCACTTATTACTATGGACCATTAATACACCACTTATTACTATGGACCATTAATACACCACTTATTACTGTGGACCATTAATATTATCATTTAGTATTGTGGTCCATTAATACACCACTTATTACTGTTGACCAATAATACACTACTTATTACTGTGGACCATTGATATACTGTTTATTATTGTGAAACATTAATATACCATTTATTATTGTGAACCATTAATACACCACTTACTACTGTAGACCATTAATGCACCACTTATTACTGTGGGCCTCTAATAAACCACTTATTACTGTGGACCATTAATTTACCATTTATTATTGTTGCTCATTAATACACAACTTATGACAGTGACCCATTAATACACAACATATTCCTGTAGAAAAACAATACACTACTTATCACTGTGGACCATTAATTTACCACTTATTACTGTGCACCATTAATGCACCACTTATTACTGTGCACCATTAATACACCACTTATTACTGTTGACCATAATACACCACTTATTACTGTGCACCATTAATACACCACTTATTACTGTGGACCATTAATACACCACTTATTACTGTGCACCTTTAGTACACCACTTATTACTGTGGACCATTAATATACCACTTATTACTGTGGACCATTAATATACCACTTATTGCTGTGGACCATTAATACACCACTTATTACTGTGGACCATTAACACACCACTTGTTTCTGTGGACCATTAATATACCATTTAGTATTGTGGACCATTAATACACCACTTATTACTGTGGACCATTAATACACCACTTATTACTATGGACCATTAATACACCACTTATTACTGTGGACCATTAATATACCATTTAGTATTGTGGACAATTAATACACCACTTATTACTGTGGACCATTAATACACCACTTATTACTATGGACCATTAATACACCACTTATTACTGTTGACCATTAATACACCACTTATTACTGTAGACCATTAATACACTACTTATTACTGTAGACCATTAATACACCACTTATTACTGTAGACCATTAATACACCACTTATTACTGTAGACCATTAATACACCACTTATTACTATGGACCATTAATACACCACTTATTACTGTTGACCATTAATACACCACTTATTACTGTAGACCATTAATACACCACTTATTACAGTGGACCATTAATATACCATTTAGTATTGTGGACCATTAATACACCACTTATTACTGTGGACCATTATTATACCACTTAGTATTGTGGACCATTAATACACTACTTATTACAGTGGACCATTAATATACCATTTAGTATTGTGGACCATTAATACACCACTTATTACTGTGGACCATTAATATACCACTTATTACTGTGGACCATTAATACACCACTTATTACTGTGGATCATTAATACACCACTTATTACTATGGACCATTAATACACCACTTATTAATGTTGAACATTAATACACCACTTATTACTGTAGATCATTAATACACCACTTATTACTGTAGACCATTAATACACCACTTATTACTGTAGACCATTAATATACCATTTATTATTGCGACCCATTAAAATACCATTTATTATTGTGAACCATTAATACACCATTTATTACTGATTACTAAGGCCCAATATAAATAATGTCTTACATTAGCCCTAATATTTGATGTGTGTGTGTAGAAGTATTATTTATAGGAAAATAGCAACAGTAGAAGAGGAGAGGCTGATGGAGAAGAGCATGAAAAGCACCACAGAGATGAAGAGATGTCCTCCAATCACAGCTCTGCTTTGTGCACATCTGTGTGTATGTGTGGAAGCATGTAATAATATTGATTTAGCTTTCGGATGGGGCGGGATGTCTTTGAACTTTACTTTTCATACTTCAGACCTGCAGGGAAATATTGTGACCACACACACATGCAGATACACACACACACACACACACACAGATGCACGCACACAGAACCACACACACACGGAATTGCACGCACACACATAAACACACATACAGAACCACACATTGGACCACACACACACCCACAAAGAGACACACACAGGTGAACACACACACACACACACAACCACACACAAACTGTGTTGCTGTCTAAAGGGCCCAGCATACTCCATCCGAAGGCGAACAGTCAGCTCACAGTGACGTTTGTCTTCACACATCTTTCATCGTCCATCGAGACATGGCGCAGAGCTCCTGGGAAGCCCCGCCCCCTGCAGTAAACGTCACCGTAGGTTTCTTCCTGTCAGAGTCGCCACACCGTCCCTGCAGCCACCGTTTGGCCACAGCTCTATTATAAAGAAAGTGCCACACTTTTCAGCAGACTCCTCTGTGCACGATGTGTGCAGGAGATTTTGTCCATTTGACTGAGTGTTTGAAGAGTTGTGCAGCTGAATGTCCGAGTACATCTCCACATTGACAAACAAACTTTGACTAATCACACAATAACTTGGCGCGCACGTCTGTGAGAAAAAGTTTGCCCAAGGCCTTGTGTCGAGAAGGGGCGGAGCTACTCTGAGAACAAAATGGCATGCTTTTTGTTACGCAACTACGACAATGAGAGCCAATTTCGGCACGTCAAATGGAGTATGCAGGGCCCTTAAAAGTGTGTGCTTGTGTGTTTGCTTCTGTTACCTTTTTAAGGCCCATTTTCCCAACACATTGTGAGGTCTTACTGCAGAACCACAGGACCCACTCTTACGGGGCCCAAAGCCCCAAAAGAAGCAATGCATCTGTGTCTCTGTGAGAGAGAGGATGAACATCTCACCTGTCTCCTCTGGATGTGGAGTAGCAGTAATTCTACCCCGAGTCTCACCTGGAGAACTAGACTTCTCACCCTGCCTCTAAGGGAGAGTCCAGCTACCCTATAGAGAAAACTAATTTAGACTTTCTGGATCCACAATCTTGTTCTTTTAGATTCTACCCAGAATTTGTGACCATAGGTGAGGGTAGGACTGTAGACCGACCAGTAAGCAAAAAGCTTCTCCTTGCAGCTCAGCTCCCTCTTCATTGCAATGGGCTGGCCCAACGATTGCAATACTTTGGAAGCCACAATGGGCAGCCCTGGTGGAGTCCAACTCCCACCTTGAAGGGGAGAACTCTTCCATTGTTACACAGGGGTGGAAGCCTCCATGTCCAACTGTCCCCCCTCTTACATTGCTGTTATTGCAAGTAACCTTTGTGAATACTACACGGCCATCAGGGCACTGACAGTCAATTTGATGGTCCTATTTTTACACGTGAATAACTAGTTGTGGATGTTACCAGCAAACTGGTTGATCCACTATGAGATGGTGCTGCTAATAAGACTGAGGCCCTGTACACACATAGCCGGATATCAGTAAAACCGAACAGTTTATCATGCGGTTTGGCCTTTCATCCACACGTGAACTCCGGTTGATGTAACTATAAACGAATAATTAAAAAACTCCGACCAAAGTGGAGATTTGAGAATTCTCCGCTTTAGAGTCTGCGGCCCTGTACACACGTAGCCGTTTATCATTAAAACCGAACAGTTTAGCGTGCGGTTTAGCCTTTCATCCACACGTGAACGCCGGTTGATGTAACTATAAACGAATAATAACAAAACTCCGGCCAAAGTGAAGATTTGAGAACTCTCCGTTTTCGAGTCTGCGTGTGAACTTTCAGAACGGAGCTTTCTGCTCCAGCTGGAGCGGTGGTCACGTCACATAATGCTCTAAAAAAAGCACTAAAAAGTCAACATACCTGCTCTGACATGATTCCTAGTCGACATTTTGCTGCGTTTTATTAACTTTGTACTCCAACACGGTATTTAATAGTAGTTAAACCTCACGGTCTGTCCACACAAACGAAAGAAAATAAATAAATAACAGGAAGTCGCGGCTGCATGAGTTGGAGGGTTGTGACAGCACTACACTGCCACCTATGGGTTCAGCATATTCATTACAACTTTACAACGTTCTGTGGTGAAAAAAACGGGACATGTAAACAAACATTTTAAATATTCGAACATGTATGGACAGAGATATTTTTTGTGTGCAAATATTCGTTTTTCAAACACCAGGCTACGTGTGTACAGGGCCTGCGTGTGGACTTTCAGAACCGGAGGTTTCTGCTCCAGCTGGAGCGGCGCTGACGTCACATAATGCTCGGCGAAAAAAAGCGCTAAAATGTCAACATACCTGCTCTGACATGATTCCCAGTCGGACATGATTCCCAGTCGACATTTTCCTGCGTTTTATTAACTTTGTACTCCAACACGGTATTTAATAGTAGTTCAACCTCGCGGTCTGTCCACACAAACGAACGGGAAAAAAAGAAATAATAACAGGAAGTTGTGGCTGGGTTGAAGGGTTGTGACTGCACTACACTGCCACCCATTGGTTTGGCATATTCTTTACAACGCTCTGTGGTGAAAATAAATTGGGACATGTAGACGAACATTTTAAATATCCGAACATGTATGTACAGAGATTTTTTTTTGTGCAGATATTCGTTTTTCAAACACCAGGCTACGTGTGTACAGGGCCAGTGTACGTTTGTTGCAGCTCCATGGACTGAAGAAGCCTTTTGGATAATAATAATAATGAATTCAATTTATACCGCACTTTTCATTAATAAAAATCTCAAAGTGCTACAACAAATAAAACAAGTGATAAAATCAAGTAAAATCAATAATAATATCAACTAAGATTAAAGACAGAATCATGTGGAGGCAGAATAGGCCTGCTTAAAAAATAAATAAATAAATAAAACAAGTGATAAAATCAAGTAAAATCAATAATAATATCAACCAAGATCAAAGATAAAATCATGTGGAGGCAGAATAGGCTTGCTTAAAAAGAAAAGTCTTTAAGCCGTTTTTGAAGTCAACCAGTGACTGTGGAGCTCTCAGGTAGTCAGGGAGGGAGTTCCATAAGCGGGGGCAGCCACACAGAATGCCCGGTCTCCCATGGTCCTTAATTTGGTTTGTGGAATGTGAAGTAGATTGCTGGGCAGCACGGTGGCACAACTGGTAGAGCTGCTGCCTCTCAGCGAGAAGGTTGCCGGTTCAAATCCCGGTCCGGGGCCTTTCTGGGTGGAGTTTGCATGTTCTCCCCGTGCATGCGTGGGTTTCCTCCGGGTACTCCGGTTTCCTCCCACAGACCAAAAAACATGCTTGTTAGGCTGATTGGTGACTCTAAATTGACCCTAGGTGTGAGTGTGAGAGTGGATGGTTGTTTGGTGTGAGTGAGACAGGTCCCTCTTGTAAATGAGTCCCCGTGACTCAACGAGGCTAGCCTGTATAAATAAAGGTTGAATGAATGAATAAACTGTTCTGTGATCGTAGAGACCGGGTGGAAGAATATGGTGAAGTTCCGTGTAAGCATTGATGTGTAATGAGAGCAGTTTTGTACTGAATTCTGTAGGTGACAGGAAGCCAATGGAGGTTATGGAGAATGGGTGTAATATGTTCAAATTTACGAGCTCTCAATAAAATCCTTGCTGCACTGTTTTGAATATATTGAAGCTTCTGAAGATTTTTACCAGGGATTCCAATAAACAGGGAGTTGCAGTAGTCGAGCCTGGAGGAGACAAAGGCATGGACGAGTTTCTCAGCATCAGAAAAAGTCAGAGATGGGCGAAGTCTGGAGATGTTTCGAAGATGGAAGAAGCAGGTTTTAAACCGAAGCTTAATCCATCCATCCATCCATCCATCCATTTCCGTCCGCTTATCCAGGGTCGGGTCGCGGGGGTAGCAGCCTAAGTAGGGAGGCCCAGACTTCCCTCTCCCCAGCCACTTGGAGCAGCTCCTCTGGGGGAATCCCAAGGCGTTCCCAGGCCAGCCGAGAAACATAGTCCCTCCAGCGTGTCCTGGGTCTTCCTCTGGGTCTCCTCCCGGTGGGACATGCCCGGAACACCTCACCAGGGAGGCGTCCAGGAGGCATCCTAACCAGATGCCCGAGCCACCTCAACTGGCTCCTCTCGATGTGGAGAAGCAGCGGCTCTACTCCGAGTCCCTCCCGGATGACTGAGCTTCTCACCCTATCTCTAAGGGAGAGTCCAGACACCCTGCGGAGAAAACTCATTTCAGCCGCTTGTATCCGAGATCTCGTTCTTTCGGTCACAACCCAAAGCTCATGACCATAGATGAGGGTGGGAACGTAGATCGATCGGTAAATTGAGAGCTTTGCCTTTTGACTCAGCTCTCTCTTCACCACGACAGACCGGTACAGCGCCCGCTTCACTGCGGATGCTGCACCTATCCGCCTATCGATCTCACGCTCCAGTTTTCCCTCATTCGTGAACAAGACCCCGAGATACTTAAACTCCTCCACTTGGGGCAGGACCTCCTCCCCGACCCGGAGAGGGCATGCTACCCTTTTCCGGCTCAAGACCATGGCCTCGGATTTGGAGGAACTGATCCTCATCCCAGCCGCATCACAGATGCTTAATGTGATTTTCAAATGCAAGATGAGAGTCCATTTTAATTCCAAGATTTGTAACAGAGGTGGAGAGGGGGATGTCTTGACCAGAGAAGGAGATTGTTGTTAAAGTTGATGTTTGTACCTGGTGAGGGGTGCCAATCAGTATGGCCTCAATCTTGGAGCAGTTTAATTGAAGAAAGTTCTGATTCATCCATGCCCGTATTTCCTCCAGGCAGGTAGAGAGGGCAGTGAGTGAAGATGGAGATGACAATGGTGATGATGAGGATGCTCTAGTCCTGATGTAAAGCTGTGTATCGTCGGCATAGCAGTGAAAAGAAATGTTGAACTGATTAATAAATGATAAAAGACGAAACGGTTCAACAAGAACAATCCATCCAGAGGACCTGCTTGTTAGATGTATATCTGGATTATTGAGCATGCTGCTCCAATCTGTGTTTAAGTTGCTAAAACAACGAGTACCGGTAAAATGTTTTAAACTTTACAGCTTAAAAATAATCTTATTAAAATTATTTTGTTTGAGTTCATCCAATTTCTGCTCTCATTTAATCACATTTTATTGATGTTGATTGGTTTATTTGTAACTTTTAGGTTAAATATAAATGGAAACTTAGTTTATTTTTCCTGCTTTGTTTTCTGCTGTTCTTCAGTTTCTATGTGGATCTTTAGGGAAACTGTTTGGAAGTCTTCATGCGTGCTCATACAAACCTCCAGACACATGTATATTTGATTCCTCCCTCGGAATACTTAATAACTTTGTCTTCATTTATTTATTTGTTTGTATTTGAGGCTGACAGAGGGGAGAAATGTGTTTGTGAGACACAAAGTTCTTTTTGTCTCTTTTGTGCAGCTTGTCGAACACAGAAGCAAAAGTGTTGGTTCTCATTATGTTCTTCATCAGCAGAAAATTTTAAAAGATTAGAATTAAATTTACTGATTTATGTCCCTTTGTTCCAATGGAAGATAAATTTATGTGTTAAGACTTTCACACAGGAAGAACTCCTGCTGACATCGGTTCCTGTAGGTTACTATAAATATCCTGATGCATGCACAATAATCCAGGTAGATAAATCTAACAAGGTGGAGTCTGTACGGTGGCCCTGAGGTGTAAATGAACAACATTTGAAAAAACAGAATTATATTTCATAAAACGCAACAAAAACACAATATTTAAAAAATAGAATCACATTGGGAAAAACAGAATTGTACTAAGCCAAAGCGGAAGTGGCCGTAATCGCATTTGGAAAAAAATGGAATTACACTTGGAAAAGAAAAAAAAAGGAATTACATTAAGCAAAACCGGAAGTGGTGGTGTTTTTCTTTTCTTTTCTTTTTTTCTAATGTGATTTTGTTTGTTTTTCTAATTGGATAAGTCTGTCCTCTGGACGGATTCTTCTTTGTTGAAACATTTCACCTTTTATCCAAAAGGCTTCTTCATTCTTCAGTCTGAGAAGCTGCAACAAACTCCATCTTAAAAGCAGCACTTGCTCATAGTGGATCAACCAGTTTGATGCTGACAGCCAGAACTAGTTGTTCACATGTAAAAGGAGGACCATCATTCTAACAATTGATTGTTAGTGCTCTGATGGTTGCTTGCTGTTCACTGAGGGCTGATTGATACTAGCAATAACAGTATTGCAAGAGGGGGACAGTTGAACATGGAGGCCTCCATCCCTGTGTAACGATGGACGGGTTATCTTCACAAAGATGGCCTCCTTCACTCCTCTCTCAAACCAACGTTCCTCTCTATAAAGAATGTGAACATCTTCAACCCTGTGGTTGGTCAATTCACTATGAGAAGGTGCTGTTTATAAGACTGAGTTTGTTGCAGCTCCTCAGACTGAAGAAGTATTTTGGATAAAAGACAAAACATTTCAACAAAGAAGAATCCGTCCAGAGGACCTGACTCAACCTGGTTAGATTTACTATAAATAATATTTCATCATGTGTTGTTTTGTTAAAGAGTCCATCAGTAGAACTACTCTCTAACCTTTTCTGATGTTTGTGTAGTGGACATGACCTTGTCCACTTTTAAGACACCTGGGTACTTTTGAGCTGTCCAGTGATGACCTTTACTGACCTCTCAGTAAAGCAAGACATTTACTACAAAATCATTCATTTAGCTATAATCTGATAACATAGTCACCAATAAGAGACTATTTCTATCTTTGATTTTAGGCTGATGTGATCAAAAGAATAACTTTGTCATTTTCATGATGTGTGCTTTTAAGCTGTGTTATTCTTTAAGAGTTAAACTGGTGTTCACTGCTGTGTTAAAGGTGAAATTGCGGGTCACAGAGACCCGACTGTTTTGTTTAGAAATAAGAAGACAGTTTTATCCGTTGTTTTTCATGAACAAGGCTCCAGCTGCTCTGCCTTTTCCTAAACAATTTCCCTCTGCTCTGCTTGTAACCTTGGGTTTGATAAGGCAAGTGAACTCCTCTCTGTGTTCCTGTCTTTTAAGTTCTAACTGGGCGGAAACGCTTCAGTCTTTGAATGGACAGAGAGTTTGAATGGACGGAGACCTGAAAGCTCTCTGCCTTGCAGCTGGTCAAGCTTGGTCAAGAGCCAAAGACTAACTTGTCAGCTAGAACTGATGGACGCCTCCATCCAGTTCCCCGAGCAAAAGCTCCAAAGTTCCTAATGAACTTTCTTTGAGAAACATCTCGTCTTGAAGTCGGCCAGAAGCTGCCACATGTTTCTGACGGCTGACGCGGATCCGAGGAGACGTTGGAAGTAAACGACCAGTTCAGACGTACGAGGGCCGGAAGGACTCTGTGCACCTGGAAGGCTGGTGATATCTTTATCAGACGCATCGTCAAAAGGTAAAGAGCTGTTTACAAACGTACCTGGGATTTAGCCGAAGTCGGATGGAAAGTGTCATCTCTGGTTACACTCGAGATAAATAACTTAATCTCTTGAAAATCTTATTCCTCCTTTTCCCTTTCCCTCTCAATCTTAAGCTGGAAACTATTTTAAGCTGAAGAGCCCCTCAGACTAAATATGTGTAACATCTAATATTGAAGTCTGTTGTGTTGAATTTAAGTGTGCTGACGTTTTAAATTGAAAGAAAGTGAAATCATGTCAATCAAGTGTAATGGTGTTAATTTAGTTGATTTATTTTAAATAAATGATAGTGTCTCTTTGACATATCAAACTAAGTTAACGTGTCCATTGTCACTTAATGGCTCTGTTTATTTATCCATCATAAAGATCACAGAAATATTGAATAAACTGAAAAAGAAGAGAATCCGTGAAATTACTATTCAATCTGAATAAGTAAATTAAGGTAAAAGGAGGTCAGTATTAATATTGACCTCCTCATAATTCTTACATCTGGTGGCTCGTACGTGGTTCTGAAAGTTTATTGATTTCTGTGGTTTCTCATGAACTGTAACGTCATGTTTGCATAAGTGGATCCAAGTTTTAAACTCTGAGGATAATGATTTTGGCTGGAAGTGTTCAAAGCAGGCAGATTCTGCATGTTTTTATCATTTGAAGCTGTGAGATTATTATTGTTTCAACTCTGTTAGACGCTGTTGGAAGCATTCAGGTGAAGTTTTGTCAGCCGTGGTCTGTGGTGGTTCTGGTCCTGGTTCGGTCCAGTTCACGCAGACTCCTGTACAAAGCTTTGTTTGACCGCCGAGTCAGAAGCCTGAAAGCTAATTTAACATCTACAAGATTGCTGTTGTGGTATTTTACATTTTAGAGCAGGTCAAAGAAGCATATAACTGTTAGAACGGTGTCGGATAGTGGTTCTGAAACCCGAGTTCTGCTCCCTTAAAGTGGACGGAACCGACCTTGACGCGCTCCGAGAGAGTCCGTGTTTGTTCAACAGCTGCAGTGCTGTGTTACTGAGCGTAACTACGTTGGCCTGTCTAGGTGTGTTCGCCGCATGTTTCAGAATTTTGGAAAGTTAATTTGTAGCGTTTGAGTTGTTTTAAGAGTCCATAAAGTTGTGGTCTGCGGTGCTGAGCTAACGTTAAGAAGACGTGTCCGCATGTCTGTTTATGAGCTGTGATTGGATGAAACGAGAGCTGGGAGCTGTCAATCACTCGTAGCGAACGCTGATTCGCTGTAGTGGGAACGCACGCCGTTGCGACCAACCCACTTTGTCGTCATTTCCGGTACTTCATTGGTCGAAGGTTAGAAAACTACATTTACCATGGTTGCTTGGGAAAAGGACTACAAGCACTGTGATTGATTGGTTGACGTCACGTATCTGTGTAGCGAGCTCCGCCTCGCTCAGCACAGCAGAGCTGGTGACGCGCTGCGTCGACCCGCCTATTTGTGTCGTCATTTCCTGGTGCGTTTCGAGCGACAAGCAGTCACATTCACACACACACGGTGAAAAGAGATTTCACTGAGCGTTTAAAAACTCATTTTAAAGCCATCTAAACTGTCTAACATAGATTTGTCTCTGACAAGAACGCGGTTCGAGCGTTTATCACTGATACACTAGAAACTAACTCTGAAAAGGTTGTTTTTAGTTTAAATACTGATTAGAAAAATCAGTTTCCTCGTGATTAAAATTAAGACTCGAAGCTGCCCCCTGTTGGTTAAAAGACGTTGACAGATGAGTTTTCTCAAATACATCATGAGAAGTCAGCATTTTTATGGTGAATTACCAGCTTTTAAAATTGTTCTGTACGCAAACAAAAACTCCTGTTTATTCTAAATACAAATTTTAGTATAACAGAGGTACAGACACACAATTTGTGCTCATTTTAAATACTGAAGAGATTTAAAATAACACTCAAAAAGCATTTTTATTTGATTTTCAAATTAAATAAAAAAAAAGGATGGAGAACAGAGCATTTCCACATTAAGCTCATCACATCGCTGAATTTTAAACAGAATTGGTGTGCACAACTGCACACTTTTAGTTAAAAATGGCATTTTTAACGTTTTTCTGTGTAAAATTGATGACTCCAGTTTATTTTAAATAAAAAGTTTAAAATAACAAACAAAAAGCATCTGCTGACTTGATTTTCACAAAAATCAAAACAAAGATAGCAGAACAAATTTGAGGATGTCAAATGACAACAAATTAATAAAAATCACTGATTTTTATTTGGAATAACATCTGTAATGTTATGTTGAGCATACAAAAACTCCAGTTTATTTTAAATAAAAAATATTTAAAATAACAAACAAGAAATCCCACTCCTGATAACTGTCAAAATACTGCAAAACAGTTTAGCCAAACTGCAATACATCTTTTTAAGGCATGATGGAGCAGCTTCCTGGGAACATTTTAGTGTGAATATTGCAGTTATTTCAAATCTTTTAAAAAGTTTTTGAGTAAGTAAAACAAAAATCATGCTTGTGTTAGTTAGTAACTGTTGTTAAAAAATAAGTTATATTTAAAGTTAACACTGCTTGCATTTAACTTTTACAGGTTCATTAAGGGTAAGTCCTGAAAGAAGGTACCTATGAATACTTATTACACAGTGAAACGCGTAAACCTCAGCTGATTAGTTTATTTGACTCAGTGCTACATTAAAAGTGAAGATTTATTTGCACACATTAAAATACAAACTGTCTTATTGATTTTCACAAAAAAAAATCAAAACAAAGATGGAAGTTCAAGAAGGTGCGCGTCCAAGGTTCATACAGTATGTGCCTCTAGAAGACTCATACATCAAAGGATCCCAAGAGGAACCCCGAAGCCGAGGACCTGCTCCCCCTGCACCTCGCACAGAGAAAAAATCTTTCTCATTGTGTGGTGACTACTTAGCTGCCCGAAATGTCTTGCAGGAAAAAGATGAACATCCATTGCATTTCTTTGACAGAATTTTCAAGGCGTATGCAGGTGACATAAAGGAACCAGGCCTGGAAGAGCAGACGCTTTTCAAATCTGTTTTCAGAAATAATCTAATCTCTGATATTAGATTCAAGTTGCCATTGTACACCTGGTGTGAATTAGAAGTAACATCTTTGGATGAAATAAAACGGGGTGTTGTAAAGGTTTTTTACGCTAATATGCAAGGCAAGGCTGAAGCTTTCAAGCTGCTCGAAGCAAAGCTTGAATTGATAAGGAAGAAGAGCAAACGAGAAAGAGAAGAACTTCTCAAAAAAGGCCTTGAGTTACAACGTCAGTTTAGAAAAAAAGCCTTGAAACAGTGTGCTGTAACTGCGGCTGAGGCTCACATGCGAAGCAAAACACCCTCTGAGGTGTACCCAGGTCAAAAGGTCGTATCCCAGTCGCTAAAAATAGAAGAGGTTCTCTCTCCTATGGAAAGCGAGAATAAACACTGTCGTATCAAAGGCCCTCTGACCTCAGAGGAGATGGAGAACATACGTCAGTTGTTAGAAGAGTTGGATAATGCACGCAAGCATAAACAAGATTTTCAAACTGACATACACCGAAATGTTGGTACCAGTTGGAACAGTGACTCAAAATGGTTTAAAGGGAGCCCCGCCCCTGAAGCACCTCAGATTGAAAAATCTGAGACAAGCAACGAACCACAAAAGGTAGGTGTTCACTCTCTAAGAGACCCACAACGGTTCAGATCGAACCAGATGGGTGAAAACCGAGGTCAATCGGTGGGTGGACTTCAAAAGAAATTGAAGGATGAGGACCTATACTCATGTAACTATGCGTGGTCCCAACAGACACCCCCGAGCCTTGGAACTGCACCTCCCGCGCCTCGAACAGAACAGTTCAAGACAGGCAAAGAGTCACGAATGTCCCGGAATAATGGCCCAACACCTCTATGCTCGGAAGAGACAGAGGAAGTAAGTAGTTTGTCAGTAGATTTGAATGTTACTGTGCTTGACCAACCTGATACAATGAGTGGCGTTATCATTGATAATGACACTATCAACATTGACCAACCTGGAGCGATGTGTAGCACTGTCTTTCACAAAGACTCAGAGCACACAAATAACTCAGCGCACACTACTACCAACATTGCCATGGATGTTGACAGCAAACCAATTGCTGACACACAACAACATCCTGAAGGTCATGATGCTGACAGCCAACAAGATGCTGACAGTAACAAGATTACACAGACAGAGTCACACGTGAACAGAAACGTGGGCCAAGACCTGTGAGGTTTCTGTGTAACTTTATACAAAGGGGGGTGGCTAAGAAAGCTTACCTACCTATCACACTGGAAGGTGTCCTTGAGCGTGAAGCCCTCCTGGATGGCAGTGCTGATATAACCATTATGTCGGCCAAGCTGTTCAAGGAGCTGAGGACCGCCGCTAACGGTGTTGACAGGCAAATACCCTTTGTGAAATGTGCTATTGAGCTACAGGGTCTCGCAGAGACGAGAACAACCCTAACAGCTATAGCTATGGTTCACATGCAGATTGGCGAAATGACACTACGCCACCCGGTGTACGTGTCTAAACTCGACTCATTCCCATTTTTGGTTGGCCAAGATTTTATAAACCGCTTCAACGCGATTATAGATTATGGTCGACGGAAAATGTGGAGCACAGTGAGAACACCCCTGCCAATAAAAGTGCTTCCTAGTTGCGATACAGACTGCCTAACCGCAGGTACCGCAGAGGACACAAATGACTCCTCAACCGAGGACAAGAGCCCGGTAAGTGAACCTTCAACTACAGGTGAGACAGAAGAGACCCAAAAGTCGGACCAAACTCTGGCCCAACAAGAGAACCTCCTCTGTGAGCTGACACAATCGGCACTCCCTGACCACTGCCTACCACAGGTAGTGAAAGGTGTTGAGATCCACGGATCCCACACCGAAGACGCTGTACTGTCCTCTGAGACAGGTAATTCGGCAATCAACCAAGCTTTCAATGAAACCTTGGTTCAAGGGCATCTGAGTCCAGAAGATGACAGTCAACCAAACGCTGACAGTCACTTGGACATCATTGTTGCAGATTACGAGGACCCCTCATCAGACAAGAAGGGGGAAAACTCACATTACCTACCACAGGTAGAGAAAGGTGTGGAGATCCAAGGACCCCACACCGAGGTTGCTGTACTGTCCCCTGGGACAGGTAAATCGGCTATCAGCCAAGCTTTTGATGAAACCTTGGTTCAGGAACATTTGTGTCTAGAACTAATCAGAAATGACATAGTTTTTACAGACTCAAAGAGCCTCTCTTCAGTCGAGAGGTGGGAAGACACACACAACGACAGTGACCCGTCGCAGTCTGTACAATCAGACACACCTGCGACTGCGCCGACGGTTGTGACACACCTGAATTACACGGAAAGAGGTAAACGTAAGAAGATACGTTGGCCAAAACCTAAACGATTCCTGTGTACCGTCTTCTCTCAGCTGCGCGAACAGCTTAAACTAAACGGTGGCATCCTAACTTGTGCCCATGGACGGACGTCCTCACCTGTGCTCGTGGTCCCCCATGACCAAAGGGGGGTGATGTTAGGCCATGCCAAAGACAAAGATTTGAATGTACACCTCAGAAACACTTTTGCTTTCGCCCAGAAAAACCTGGAAAAATCCGCTGAAGGACGTAAGGCGTACTACGACCAAAAGGCCTCTCACAATGAACTCCAAGTGGGAGACAGAGTCTGGTACTATACGTTCGCCCCAGCAACCGGGAAAGGAGGGTCCGAGACCGGAACTCTCGCCCGCAAACTAATGCCCAGGTGGACTGGACCTCATCTGATAACAGACAAAGTGTCCTCAGTCGTCTACGAAATCAAAATCAGCAAAGGCCGCAAAGAGCCAATTGCTAAATGGGTACATCGAAATCAGATCAAACCTTACAAGGCGTTCAATGACTCCACAAAAGACAAAGATCTCACAAACTCACCGACTTCATGGGATAATAAGGTCGTCCAAACACAAGTTAGTAAATAAACTAATCAGGTTTAAACTACCATATTTCCCACCCTATAAGTCGCATTGTCCAATTTGAACTTAGAAACGCTAAGCCTAAAACCCACAACAAAAAACTAACCTTAACAACCGTTTAAATCCACGAGATTTAATTTGACCTCGGTCATAAAGTTGAGACCTGTTTTCTTGTGTGTTGCACTTTGGAATCTGACGACAAGAGTGTGTCGAAGCAGTGAAACGTTGTTTCCTTGTTGTTTAGTCATTACTGTTGTCATTAGTTGAGATATTGTTTGGTTCTGAACACTCCCAGCCAAAAAGGTTTTGTATTAACATTGGTTAATGAATGATATGGATTTAACTATGCCAACATGCAGTTCGTTTTGTTAAATCTCAATCGTCGAAGAGTCAATGTAGTTTAAAGCTACTCAAGGTACAATAAACTACACTGGTCTCACAATTTCTAAATTGAACCGATTCGATCGTTTCTATTCTAGATTATCTATTCATTTTGATGAGTCTCGCCATAGACTTCAAAATTTAT
>JBBPBX010022441.1:2866-18929 GCA_038048925.1 Garcialebias charrua
GCGCGCCACTGTCGACACACACACACACACACACACACACACACACACACACACAGCACCGCAGAGAAAAAGCGAAACCAGCTTATTCAGTCGTTTCATGTCATGTTTTATTTAAGCTGCCTGTTGACTGCGGGCGCACTGTCATCTGTGTTCTGAGTGTGGATCATCGCGCGTCTTGTCTGCTCATCCATCTCGCAGACTGACCACCTCCTGTCCGTGCTGCGGCGAGACGTTTGTTTGAAGCCATTTTCAGATCAAACCATTTATTCTTGATTTCTGATACTGTACGACCCACGGGACACACAACATATGCACTACAATATTAATATGAAGTTAACTGTAGTTTCGAGACATTTTAAAATGCTTCTGTTCAAAAACACATCCGACACTTGCGGGGGGGTGGGGGGGCAGCGGTGCGCTCTTCTGAATAAGTGAAACTATAATGTAACACAGTACACTAAAATTAGAGATATTTGACCATCCGACACCTGCGGGGGGGTGGGGGGGTAGCCACAGCGCCACTGAGAGCAGATCTCCGAACGCGTGAAGTTCTCCTTTTACTTCTTGAGTTTGAATGAATGGACACTTCCTGCTGTCAGAAGGCAGGAAGCGTGGCCTTATATGGTGTTATGAGGGGTGGAAATTATGTAAATTACCTTCACGCGAGCACGCGCAGGTGAGTAGAACAGGTGGAATTCATCACCTTTAAGCAGCCCGTTTACACGCTTTTCCTGTGGATAGAAGACTTTGTTGGTTCTGACGTGGCATGTTCGTACGAACGCTTCGTACGAACAAAAGTAGGAGAAATTTAGGATAAGAATAAGAACATTTTCGTGCATGAGGGCCAATGTGTCTGGTGAACGCTTCATTGGCTTGGATTTTGACCAGGTATCATCCACATATCAGAACCAATGGCTTGGAGTTGTTCCCTCATAGGAGTTTAGGGCTCTCTGTTCCACTTCCTTCATGAAGAGGTTGGCAACAATGGGTGAAACTCCATGGCACAGCCATGCCCCATGGCACAGCCATGCTTCTGTCTGTAAAAACTGCCATTGAACTTGAAATAAGTGGTGGAGAGGCAGAGATCCAGCAGGGTGCAGATCTGGTCTGGGGTGAAGTTGGTCCTTTTGTCCAAATCCTTGTCTTGTAGGAGTCATTTTTTGACAGTTTCTACTGCTTCAGAAATGGGTATGCAAGTGAAAAGAGAAGTCGCATCATACGATACAAGCTCCTTTTAATGTTCACTAGTTGAAAAAAGTTAAACAAGAAAATTAGCATTTAAAAAAAAAATTTGTGTGAATAAGTGATTGCTGAAATTTGTTGAAGCAGAAACTGAGATGTCAAAGCTAAAAAAAGAACACTAGCTAAAAGCTAAAATAAGCTAAACTCTAGCTAGAGGAACACCAGTAGTTTTTTATTCAACCTTTATTTAGACAGGTTCCTCCCATTGAGCCTCGAGGACTCATTTACAAGAGAGACCCGATTTCTAAAGAGTGATGACAACAATGGATAGCAATGATAATGGATAACAACAACAACAATATATCGTCATAAAATAGGCATACAAATTTTTTTTTCTTCTTCTTTTTTTTTTAGCAAATTGAGACAAAATAGCAACCAAAAGGACAATCAAGAGGAATAGCAGCAAAAAACAGTTAGATCACAACAAGGCGATTTAGAAAACTAAAAACAGGATCATGTCTGCATTGGCATATTACGGGTGCATCGATTGCAGTTTTCTGGCCGTTCACCAATCACCAATTTGTAATAAGTCTGACCTGCTGATTCCGATGTTGGCTGAGACAGATTTTGTTTTATAAGCGACACTGTCGGGTGTTATAAGGTCACAATGCACCTTAATTTTCCAATATTAGTTTATTGAAACACCCTTGAACAATATCCTAGAAACAATACAAACTTGTTTTAACTGTTCATGAGGTAGTGCTCTGAAATATAAATGAAGTTCAGACAATTGTTGTTCAAATTTA
The DNA here is from genome assembly GCA_038048925.1 of Garcialebias charrua. Lineage (NCBI taxonomy): Eukaryota > Metazoa > Chordata > Actinopteri > Cyprinodontiformes > Rivulidae > Garcialebias > Garcialebias charrua. The sequence goes on from JBBPBX010022441.1 coordinate 4,855, forward strand.
CAAAATCTGTAAGATCGGTTGCAAGTATTGGCCAATTTCCGATTTCCCAAAATTAAGGAAATCGGGGCCGATTTATCGGTCACCTGTAATACATATGCTAGTCAAAAGTAGCAAAAGGCTAGCTAAAAGCTATAATTAGTAAAGTGATAGCAATAAATTAAAAGTAGCAAAAAGTAAAAATAGATAACACTAGTTAAAAACGTCAAAGTCCATACCAAAAGCTTAAGTAGAAAGTGGGTAGCTCAAGTCTAAAAGTAGCAAAAACTTATACAAAGGTATAAAAAAAAATGTAGCTATAACGTGAAAGTATCAAAACAAAAATCAACCAAAAGTTAAAAAAGTTAAAACATTAGCTAAAATAAACAATATGCTTTTTAAAAGTAGCAGCTAAAATTAACAGCTAAAAAAGCAACAAAAAAATAGCAGAAAGATAGATTTAAAAAAAACGTAGCCTAAAACTAAAAGTACAAGACAAAAAAAGAACCCATATTTAAATGAAAAAAAATTGAATATTGAAGAAATATTGGTGTAACTCACTGGAGTAAATAACTGTAAGCAGAGGTAAATATTTTATTTAAAATTATAGGTACCGTATTTTCCAGTGTATAGGTCGCACCTTTTTATGGTTTTTTCAAGGCCTGCGACCTATACACAGGTGCGACATATGGCTTGTTATCACTTTCAGCGAAACAAATGTTTAAATCCAGCTCATTTCACAATTACGTTCATTTATTAAGGAAAATACCCTGATGCATGCTCAATAATCCAGGTAGAAAAATCTAAAAAAGCTAAGTCTGGTCCTCTGGACATTCAAAAAACAAAACAAAACAAAGCAAAAAAAAAAAACTGTAGAAACGTTTCGTCTTTCGTCCGAAAGACTTCCTCAGTCTGAGAAGCTGTGTTCAGCTCAGTCTTATAAATAGCACCCTCCCACAGTGGATCAACCAGTTGGCTGATGACAGCCGAAACCAGCTGCTCACATGATCAAGGAGGACCATCAGCCTGACGATGGATCGTTAACACCCTGATGGTTGTTTGCTATTCACAGAGGGCTGAGTGATACTAGCAATAACAGCATTGTAAGTGGGGGACAGTTGAACCCGGAGGCCTCCACCTCTGTTTAATGATGGACGGTTTCTTTTCACAAAGATGGCCTCCTTTACTCCTCTCTCAAACCATTGTTCCTCTCTATCAAGGATGTGAACATCTTCATCCCTGAAAGAGTGACCGCTGGCCTGGAGATGAGTGTAGACCGCAGAGTCCTGACCTGATGATGTTGATCTTCTGTGCTGGGCCATCCTTTTGGCCAGTGGCTGTTTAGTTTCCCCGATGTAAGACTGATCACAGCCCTCCTGACACTGAACAGCATACACAACATTACTCTGTTTGTGCCGGGGGACTGGATCTTTGGGATGAACCAGTCTTTGTCGTAATGTATTTTGGGGTTTAAAAGCCACTGGGACGTTGTGTTTAGAAAATAAACGTCTCAATGTCTCTGAAACTCCCGCAACATACGGAATGACCACTGGTCTGGGTCTGGGTTCCTTCTTTTCACCTGATGGCTGGCTGGAGTCCTGTTTGGGTTTCTTCTCTGCTTTCAGGAAGGCCCAGTTAGGATATCCACATTTCTCTAGAGCCTGTTTTGTGTGTGATTTCTCCTTCTGTCTGGCTGCTGAGTTAGTGGGGACGCTGTCTGCTCTGTGATACAGAGTCCTGATGACTCCTAACTTGTGCTCCGAGCACAAGTTAGGAGTCATCAGGACTCTGTACCACAGAGCAGACAGCGTCCCCACTAACTCAGCAGCCAGACAGAAGGAGAAATCACACACAAAACAGGCTCTAGAGAAATGTGGATATCCTAACTGGGCCTTCCTGAAAGCAGAGAAGAAACCCAAACAGGACTCCAGCCAGCCATCAGGTGAAAAGAAGGAACCCAGACCCAGACCAGTGGTCATTCCGTATGTTGCGGGAGTTTCAGAGACATTGAGACGTTTATTTTCTAAACACAACGTCCCAGTGGCTTTTAAACCCCAAAATACATTACGACAAAGACTGGTTCATCCCAAAGATCCAGTCCCCCGGCACAAACAGAGTAATATTGTGTATGCTGTTCAGTGTCAGGAGGGCTGTGATCAGTCTTACATCGGGGAAACTAAACAGCCACTGGCCAAAAGGATGGCCCAGCACAGAAGATCAACATCATCAGGTCAGGACTCTGCGGTCTACACTCATCTCCAAGCCAGCGGTCACTCTTTCAGGGATGAAGATGTTCACATCCTTGATAGAGAGGAACAATGGTTTGAGAGAGGAGTAAAGGAGGCCATCTTTGTGAAAAGAAACCGTCCATCATTAAACAGAGGTGGAGGCCTCCGGGTTCAACTGTCCCCCACTTACAATGCTGTTATTGCTAGTATCACTCAGCCCTCTGTGAATAGCAAACAACCATCAGGGTGTTAACGATCCATCGTCAGGCTGATGGTCCTCCTTGATCATGTGAGCAGCTGGTTTCGGCTGTCATCAGCCAACTGGTTGATCCACTGTGGGAGGGTGCTATTTATAAGACTGAGCTGAACACAGCTTCTCAGACTGAGGAAGTCTTTCGGACGAAAGACGAAACGTTTCTACAGTTTTTTTTTTTTTGCTTTGTTTTGTTTTGTTTTTTGAATGTCCAGAGGACCAGACTTAGCTTTTTTGAGATTATTAAGGAAAAGTTCAGCTCAGACATATATTTGCTATCATTTTTATCAAACAAATAATTGTTTTAAGTGTTAATCTTCTTAAAAGCCTTGCTGTGCGCTCCTGTGGCAGACATTTGCAGCAGAGCTAAACGTAGGTGCGACCTATACACAGGTGCGACCTATCTAGGGATTTTTCCAATGTATTGGTGATAATTGGACAATGCGACCTATACACAGGTGCGACCTATACACCAGAAAATACTGTATATAAGATAGGGCAGCACAGTTGCACAGTTTGTAGAGCCACTGCCCCTCAGCGAGCAGGTTGCCCTGGTTTAAATCTGAAAGTTATGCACCATAACCCATGTTCCCTGAAGGAAGGGAACATGGTGCAACATATGACTATGGGAATTGCGCCTCCGCGTGGTTCACCTGAAGTAATACAATCATGCCTTTTAAGGCAAGTGGGCGTCAGCGTCTCCAGGGGCCCACCCCGCTGGTATAAGAGATGTTGACTACACACGTACGTCCTCTATACGCACTTCACCAAGCTTGGGCATTGAAAGGGCAAACATGGGTTGTACCTTGTTCCCTTCCTCTAATGAATCGTATCATTAGAGGGTGGGCACTAGGTGATTTACCTCCCCAGCCTTCGTGGCATGCCGAGATGCCGATAAGAAGACCTTTATGGTTGAAAAGGAGTGTTCTTTCTCCAGCAGGTCCTGCAGAAAGGTGAGGAGCTGCACTAAGTCACAGGAATATGGAGCAATATTCCTCTCCAGACACCAGTTCTCAAAAACACGCCACTTACGTGCATTGAGCGTCTGTGTGGACTGTGCTCTTGCTCCCTGTATTGTATTTACCACATTACTGGGTAGTCCGGAAGCCATTACTGTACCTGGTCCCTTTCAGCGGCTAGACCCAGAGCTGCCACAGTTCTGGGCGTGGATGTAGGATCTCTGGTACAGAGCGCAGTGTATGTTGTTGCTGTAGGTGAAAAGATCTACGTCTGCTCTCCCGTATCGTGCCCAGATCTGGTCCACGATACGTGGGTTCAGGCACCATTCTGAGGGGAGGGGGGCCCCCCTTGATAGGGCGTCTGCCCTGTGGTTTAACTTCCATGGCACATGAGTTGCTCTCAGTGACAAGATCCGAGAGTTGCCCCATGTGAGCAACTTCTACGTCAGCATCAGGAGGGGTTGGGACCGTGTCCCTCCCTCCCTGTTGATGTAGGCGACAGTGCACCTGTTGTCCGATTTTATCAGAACGTGCCGGTGATTGACCAGGCCTTTCCTGTAAAAATGTCTCAGTGACAAAAACACTGCTAACAGCTCCAGGAATTTTATGTGTAACCGGGCCTCCTTCTGGGTCCAGACCCCACGGGCATACTGGTCCTTGCAGAGCCCCCCACCCTGTTTTTGACGCATCTGTTGTCACCAGGACTCGGGACAATACCCTACCCAGTGTGACTCCTCTGCTGAACACTGTGGGGTTGTTCCATGGCTCCAGGGCCTTCACACATTACGAGCTGACTTTCAACCCCCTCGTTTGATGAGGGGGGAGGAGGGGCAAGCTCCAGCTGCTTGTTGACCCAGACCTGCAGAGGCCACATATGTAATAGGGCCAGAGGAACACAAATGATTCCTGCAGCCAGCAGGCCTAACAGACATTGGCACAGTTTGAGAGACACCGTCTCGCTCAGCTGAAAATGTGCTAAGCAGAGCTGAAGGGTTGCCACCCGTGCCTTTTAGAGTCGTGCTCTGTACAGAATGGAGTTCAATTCTACTCCCAGAAAAACAGAAATCTGAGATGGAGCCAAACGGCTCTTCTCCAGGTTTATCACAAAACCCAGTGATTTCAGGTGAGCCATCACCATGTCTGTGTGTGCTTTTGCCTGGACCATGCTGTCTCCTAGGACCAACAGGTCGTCGAGATAATTCAACACTCTGATGCCCTGGCTCCTCATGGGTGCCAGGGCTGCCTCCAGGCATTTCGTGAATGTCCTTGGGGTGGTTTTTAAGCCAAAAGGCATGGCCTGGAACTCGTATGTGTTGTTCTCGAAGGCAAAACGTAGGAATTTCCTGTGTGTACTCCAGATGCTGATGTAGAAAAAAAGCATCCTTTAAGTCCACACTGCAAAAGTAATCTCTCAGGCGTACCGGGTAGAGTACCTGTTTTAAGGTCAACATGGTGAACTTGAACATCCGCATCCTTTTGTTTAGACCTCTCCGATCCAAAATCGGCCGGAGACCGCCCCCTCTCTTTGGAATGACAAAGTACTTGCTGAAGTACCCTCTGTTTACATTGTGAGCAGGAACCGTTCTGATTGCATTTTTCTGTATCATGGAGCAAATTTCCTCCCTCAGAACGTGAGTGCGAGATGGGGTTATGGCTGACTTCACCACTCCTAGGAACGGTGGTGGTCGTTTGAAAAATTACAATTTGTATCCGTGAGTTATGATTGACATGACCCAGGGACTTGGGCCGCATGCCTCCCATGTTACAGCCCATGCTGTCAGCCTGCAGGGCATGTTGACCTTGTGTGTGAGGAGGAAGGGCAGCATGAGAGCGCCCCCCCCACCGCCTGCTTTTCGGCAGGCCTGTCTGTCCCACTGCTGGAGTCAGAGAGTCTGTCTGGGGCAGACAGTTCCCTGACCGCCTGCAAGGGCTCATTCTGTCTTCTGAGAGACTTTGTCTTATTAGAGCAAGGGAAGCCGGGTGTGTGAACCGGTCCCTCTGACTCCCTATTGACATGTTTTGCATAAAAAGGTGTTGTGTTTCCCTCTGAAGCTAAGACGGGACACAAAGCATTTTGTGTTTTCTGATACTTTATTTTCGTGCTTAAACAACAATTTTTCTTTGTTACACAAACATTTGAGTGATTTTGTGTGTTTACATGTTCTTTACCAGTTAATCATGGCTTCTTTAGCACAACAGCTGGTATTCTTAAAAGTTCGGCTTTCCTCTTTTCCCTTTGGGTGGAAACGCCTAAATGGTTGTGAAGCAGTCCAGGCTCAGGCTGACCTGCTTTCTGTCACGGTTCATTGAGGAAGACTGTGGTGGTCCTACCTGGCGTGGCATGAACCTTTTCTTCGACCAGGCCTGGCCCGCTTGTGGAGACCCTGAGGCGGGTTTAGGCCATTGCTCCCTCTCGAGGTTTGGCCTTTTCTGAGCTGGTCGACGCGTGGCAGAGTGGTGTTGCTGCTGTTGGCCCCTGTGCCCGCTTGATTCTCTGGGTTGTACAAAGTGTTTTCTGGGCATCCCCTCACGTAGGGCTTCTTCTTGTTTCCTCCGCTGATCCAGTCTGCTCTGGATACGCTCCAACGCCCCGCCGAACAGGCCTGTGGGTTGAATGGAGTGGTGGAGGAATGGGGCACGCTGGCCCTCTGGCCCTCTGGAAGGTCTGTCAGGGTCAACCACAAATGACGCTGAGCGATCACCGTCTCGGCCATGGCTTTTCCCTGAGCCATGGCTGCAGTTCCCATGAGGCGGAGGAAAAAGTCTGTCGCCTTTCGGGCCTTGTCCAGAACCTCTGTCATATTCCTTTTGTTGGAGGTCTGCTGGAGCTCCAAAAGTTTTTCGGCCAAGTAGGCCTGCATCATTGCAGAGGCGTTCATGGCACGCACAGCGAGGCCTTGTGCTCTGTAGCTCTTCTCGAACTGTAAGCTTGACACACGGCAGGCTTTGCTAGGCAGAGTGGGTTTTGAGCTCGACGACCTAGGGGCCAGATGAGCTGCCAAAGTCTCCTCCATTTGAGGATTGTGGGCCATGCCCGCCCCCTCCATTCCGTCCACGTCTAGGAACTGGGAGAGAGGCAGTGTCAGGGGGGCCTTGGGTTCAGCCCAGGTGCTCGTCAGCTCAGTCTGGAAGTCGGGAAAGATGGGCATCCTGTGCCTCGTGGCCGACTGCTGCTTGGCGTAAAAGAAGTTCCCCGCCAGCCTCGTTACTTGTTGTCGAGGTGGGGGTTCTGGCCAAGTTACCTTCAAGGTCTCCGCGGCTCTGCGGCACAGCTCAAACAGAGCGGGGATGGACACATCTGTCTCTGGTTGACCTGCCACTGTGCTCTGGGAGAAGTCCTCATCTTCCCCGTCCTCCTCGTTGTCCGCCTCGTCGTCAGTAATCTCGCCCGAGGCTGTTAGTGAGAGCTCGTCAGCTCGCATCAAGTCCCTCGTGTCAAACTCTATTGTGGAGTCCCCCATTGGGGCAACAACGTCTATTGTCTCACCTCAGGTTCCAGCGCCGCTGTCCTACATTTAATCTGCCTCCAACTCTGCTGTGGGAGTGAGGGCCTCTGTGAGGAACGGTTCTCGCGCCGCTGTGGAGCTACCCATGGCCTTGGCCACGAAGTCCACACGTCTTCGTCTCGCCGCCTCATGCAGCTGGTTGCAGTGAGTGCAAGATTTGGGGGAGACCAAAGCTGTCTTTGCGTGGACCATTCCTAGGCAGAATGGACAGGCCTCGTGGGGCAGGGTCGGGAGCCGGGGCTTGCTGGCCTGCTCGTCTTGTTGGAGTTCTTCAATTTTCTCTTGTTCTTCTCCGGAGCCATTGTCGAGAAGAAGCGTCGAATTTTTACCAGTTAGTCTCCGCTAAACTTGGTGTGAAGAAGTCCTTTCGTTACGTTGTTCGAGGTGCCTAACCTGTTAGCTCCGTTAGCTTAGCAGGTAGCGTGTGACGCAGATAGCGTTTCACTAAAATGGGCGATGGAACAGCGGAAAAATGTTGAATGCTTTTCGTGGTGGCTAACCAGCTAGCTCCATTAGCTTAGCAGGTAGCATGTTGCGCAGGTAGCATGTTGCGCAGATAGCGTCTCGCTAAACTGGGCGACGAAACAGCCAGAAACGTTGAATCCTCTCGATACGCTGTTTGTGGTGGCTAACCTGCTAGCTCCGTTAGCTTAGCAGGTAGCATGTGGCGCAGATAGCGTCCGTTAAACTGGGCGACAAACAGCAGGAAAACGTTCGATAAAAAAATTTGAAATCTACGTCGACTGCACTAGGATAGCATCCCGCTAAACAAAGTGCTCGCAGGGAAGTCCGTGACACTCTGGGCAGGGAGCGAGCTCACCTCCAGTCGAGCGATCCAGTCACACGGAGTCTTGCGAAGTTCAGGTGTGAAGCGAGGTGAAAGGCAAAAGAGGATGTACGTGGGTAGTCAGTGTCTCTTATACAAGGGGGGCGGACCCCTGGTGACATTGACGCCCACTTCCCTTAAAAGGCGTGATTGTATTAATTTAGGTGAACCGCGCGGAGGCGCAATTCCCATAGTCATATGTTGCACCGCAGTGAACCTGACTGATAAGGGAACTGGGCAGGGGTCCTTATCAATATTCATAACTGGTTGTAACTACTGTACCCGTCACTGCACCCTGTACTCATTGGTCAGTTGGTCATCATTATCTACACATCTCATCTCACACTGGTTCATTTTCATCTATGAATCCCTCCTTGGTCTGCTACCTTCATATATCTCCTCCCACATGTCACGCCGTCAGTGCATGAGCATGAGCTCATTACCTGCAGCTTTCCCTCAATGCGGACCAAACTTGGCAAAAAGGCCTTTTCCTACTCAGCTCCTAACCTGGAACACCTTGCAGGAACTGAAGCTGTCCACCATAATTCCTTTAGAGGATTTCAAACATTTGATAATGTCAATAGAAAAATCTAAGCAAATATGTTCTTGTTTTTAGCATTTTAAACGTTTTTAGCATTTCAAATGGCTCCCTCAGCTGTTAAATATAAAGTTTTTCCTTTTTACTTTACACTTCACTTCAAAATTTGTATTACCTTTACCAGATTATTATACAGATTTTTTTCCCTAATACTTTATCGACAACGTTCAAAACGAGAACAAATGCACAGATATCTGATCAGCTCGGTCTTATTCCTTTTTGTTTGCTTCAGTCCTCCTTTTATTTTCAGGGGAAATTATTTCAAACTCGAAACATAATCAGTTAGGAATAGTCATTTAAATTCATGAGTTTATTTGTTAATGTCTTGCTTCATAGTTATTTATTTCACTCATGTCCACATGACAAATTTCTTGTAGCCCAACCTACTTTTTCCTGCACGTTGAAGTTGTTGAAACTGTCTTCAGAGCCATCTGGCTGCCTCACTTCGGTTGTGACATGATGGGATCTTGTGGCTTCCTTCCTGTGTTTATATCAGAGGCTTACCAGCGTTGCAGGACTGCCTCCGTTAGAGCTCCTTATCCCTCTTCATCTCACAGCAACAGTGAAACATACAGATGGCATCTTCCCAGCAAACATGACACAAAGATTAGTCACCTTCTTATAATCCACATGGAATGTTAGTTATGAATGTTAGTTATGAATGGGAAACAAGGAGGGAACATTTAAACTGTGGTACAATTTAAAGGGGCTATCCTAAACACTTTGTAACATAGACTCAAAAACAAAATGATAAATAAATAAAATAAAAAACATAAAGCAACCTTAGTACAAAGTAAGAAGTATGTAAGTACTGTAATAACGTGCCAAAAATGCATTTTTTTTTCAAGACTACTTTTTTGCTTGAATTTACTTGCAGTAAATTTATAAATACTGTACATAAATAAAAAACAAGTTAAATTACATTAAATTTTCAGTAACTGGCAAACTTGCTGCTATTTTGCTGTAAATTTTACAGTCACATTTTAGCAGCACAAAATCTATTGAGTTTAGCTTAATTCTTCTATTGCAAAGTCACGAACGACCTAACAAAACATTTATAAACAAATGAAAAAAATCTGCACTTATTTCTTACACTGATGGTTAATGTGACCTTAAAAGAAATCAGCAAATGTTACGAGAGGCCAGCATTTGTGTTTGCTTGTAGAAAAACAGCCAAAGTGGTTGAAAATAGGTCAGACGTTAAACTTGACAGCCATATTTGTTTACACAGACTACAGCCAGCATAATGTAGGTCAGTCATATGGATAAATGTTTTGTCAGATTTAGCTATTAGCTCTGTGGAAGCCCATTTCCACCATGAAAGAAAAAATAAAAGCCCAACAAGAAGTCATAATTTCGACTTTGAAGTCATAATTTTGACTTTTAAAGTCATAATTGCGAGAATAAAAGTCATAATTTTATTCTCGTAATTATGACTTTGAGTTATGAGAATAAATGTAATTCTTATGAGTTTTAAAGTCATAATTATGAGAACAAAAGTCATAATCACTTTTATGCTCGTAATTTTGACTTTAAAACTCAATTATGACTCCCTGTTGGGCTTTTATTTCATAGTGGAAATGGGCTTCGATGCTATATAAATTGGCGACGAAAAGATGTACTGTATTCATTAGATGCCTTTATTTAAAAAGATTGATGCATGAAGGCAGAGGGACATTGAATGATGCTATGTAGGAAAACCGGTGTCTGACAGGAAGTTGCATCCCTCACGGTGTCGGGCAAGGGACAAACTTTGAAATTTAATTGGAAAAGTCAAAATTATGACTTTAAAACTCGTAATTATGACTTTAAAACTCGAAATTATGAATTTACAACTCAAAATTATGATGTTCTTGTATTTATAATTTTAAAAGTTGAAAAAAAATATATATAATAATAATAATAATAATAATACATTTTATTTGTAGGCGCCTTTCTTGGCACTCAAGGTCATTACATTGTCAATCATAAAAACAGACACAATATTATATACACAGTAAAAACAAGTAAAATGAATTAAAATAAGACAATGCAGTTGCTATCATAGTGCATAGGCTACTTTAAACAGGTGAGTTTTGAGTTTGACTTTGAAATGTGGCAAAGAATTTGTGTCGCGAATATCAGGTGGGAGTGAGTTCCAGAGCTGGGGAGCAGAGCAGCTGAATGCTCTGCTCCCCATAGTAACAAGACGGGCAATGGGAACAATGAGCTGAATAGAAGAAGAGGATCTGAGGGTACGAGCAGGTGTAGCAATGTGAACAATGTCTGAAAGGTATGGAGGAGCGAGGTTGTGGACAGCTTTGAATGTAAGGAGGAGTATTTTGTAATTGATGCGATATGGGATGGGAAGCCAATGAAGCTGTATAAAACAGGTGTGATGTGATGGATTGAGGGGGTCCGTGTATTATTATGATTTTAAAACTCGAAATTATGACTTTTATTCCCATAATTATTACTTTAAAACTCAACATCCATCCATCCATCCATCCATCCATCCATCCATCTTCTTCCGCTTATCCGGGGTCGGGTCGCGGGGGTAGCAGCCTAAGTAGGGAGGCCCAGACTTCCCTCTCCCCAGCCACTTGGAGCAGCTCCTCCGGGGGAATCCCAAGGCGTTCCCAGGCCAGCCGAGAAACATAGTCCCTCCAGCGCGTCCTGGGTCTTCCTCTGGGTCTCCTCCCGGTGGGACATGCCCGGAACACCTCACCAGGGAGGCGTCCAGGAGGCATCCTAACCAGATGCCCGAGCCACCTCAACTGGCTCCTCTCGATGTGGAGAAGCAGCGGCTCTACTCCGAGTCCCTCCCGGATGACTGAGCTTCTCACCCTATCTCTAAGGGAGAGTCCAGCCACCCTGCGGAGAAAACTCATTTCAGCCGCTTGTATCCGAGATCTTGTTCTTTCGGTCATAACCCAAAGCTCATGACCATAGATGAGGGTGGGAACGTAGATCGATCGGTAAATTGAGAGCTTTGCCTTTTGACTCAGCTCTCTCTTCACCACGACAGACCGGTACAGCGCCCGCTTCACTGCGGACGCTGCACCTATCCGCCTATCGATCTCACGCTCCAGTTTTCCCTCATTCGTGAACAAGATCCCGAGATACTTAAACTCCTCCACTTGGGGCAGGACCTCCTCCCCGACCCGGAGAGGGCATGCTACCCTTTTCCGGCTCAAGACCATGGCCTCGGATTTGGAGGAACTGATCCTCATCCCGGCCGCATCACACTCGGCTGCAAACCGCTCCAGTGAAAGTTGTAAATCACGAACTGATGAAGCCAGTAGGACCACATCATCTGCAAAAAACAGAGAAGCGATTCTAAGGTCACCAAAACGGATCCTCTCAACACCTTGGCTGCGCCTAGAAATTCTGTCCATAAAAGTTATGAACAGAATCGGTGACAAAGGGCAACCTTGGCGGAGTCCAACTCTCACTGGAAACGAGCCTGACTTACTGCCGGCAATGCGGACCAAGCTCTGACACCGGTCGTACAGGGACCTAACAGCCCTTATCAAAGGGCCTGGTACCCCATACTCCCGGAGTACCCCCCACAGAACCCCCCGAGGGACGCGGTCGAATGCCTTCTCCAAGTCCACAAAGCACATGTAAACTGGTTGGGCAAACTCCCACGCACCCTCCAGGACCCTGTTGAGGGTGTAGAGCTGGTCTAGTGTTCCACGACCAGGACGAAAACCACACTGCTCCTCCTGAATCCGAGGTTCGACTATCCGACGGACCCTCCTCTCCAGAACCCCTGAATAGACTTTACCAGGGAGGCTTAAGGCTCAGTTAGACTTTCGCTTTGGTCCGCAGGCTGGAGCGCGCGCGCCGCGCGTGCACAGAGCCGTGCGGCGAAATGCGTTTATAGTGTCGCCTCTGTGTTTATGGTTGACGCACGGCGGCGCATGGCAAAGTGCTGTTCTTTTACGGACCAGCAGGAGGCAGTACCCTCTAAAACCTGTGCATATGTTGCAAGAAAGGCGTAGAAGAAGAAATCTACCGTAGAAGAAGAACTGTTTGAAATCACACAACAAAAACAAATAGCTTTCCGCTCGCGTGCTGAACTGTTGTCTTTATTTGCGGCTTTAATGCATGGAGTCAGCGGAGGAGAAAGCGATCACGTGACTTTTGGCGAAAAAACAAAAGAAAAGTCCGACTCCAGATCAGGAATGAAGGAGAATTTAATACATTTTGTGTCACAAAACATTCCTCCATGCGTCGCGACTCCGTCTCTACGACCACAGCGGCGCAAACAGCTGCAGGCTCCGGCGTGAAGAGGGTGAAGGCTGTCGGTGGGGTCCTGTCAATCAAATCGTAGCGCCCACCGCGCGCGCAGAGGCTTGCGGAGTTTCAAAAATTCAGAGGTGCACGGCACGCGCTAATCCCCTGCGCGGGGCCAACGCGCAGGGGCGGGGACTGTGAAATTGCGTCACTTTTGGAGGGCACACCCTCGCGCGCTGCGCGACGCGTCGACTATGAATCTAGCTTCAAAGCCTAGGATATAGTTGACGCGTCGCATAGGGCGCGCGGCCAAAGTGACGCAATCGCGAAGTCCCCGCCCCCGCGCTTTGGCCAGCGCGTTGGTTTCGCGCGTGGTCGTGCACCTCCCAGATTTTGAAGCTCCGCAAGCCTAGCGCGCGCCGAATTGATTGACAGGTCGGGTAGGGACCTCACCGACAGCCTTCACGCCAGAGCCTGCAGCTGTCTGCGCCGCTGTGGTCGTGGAAACGGCGTCGCGACGCATGGAGGAATGTTTTTTATGTGATTCAAATGTATTAAATTCCCCGAGCGAGCGGAAAGCCATTTGTTTTTGTTGTGTGATTTCAAACAGTTCTTCTTCTACGGTAGATTTCTTCTTCTACACCCTTTCTTGCAACATATGCACAGGTTTTAGAGGGTACTGCCACCTGCTGGTCAGTAAAAGAACAGCACTTTGCCATGCGCTGCCGTGCCACACTATAAACGCATGCACAGTGCGCGCGCAGCACGTGCGCTCCAGCTTGCGGACCAAAGCGCGACTATATCCGAGGCTTAAGAGTGTGATCCCTCAACATATGACATTAATTCTAAAAATTCTGACTTTAAACTTGTAATTCTGACTTTTATTCTTGTAATTTTTTTTTACTTAATTTTGTATGTTGCTTATGTGTTGTCTGTTTTTTGTCAGTTTGTACAGCCTTGTTGCTGTTTTAAGTGCTCTATAAATGAAATTGGTATGGTAATTATGAATTTAAAACTCAAAAATATGACTTTTATTCCCATAATTATGACTTTAAAACTCAAAATTATGACTTTTATTCTCAAAATTATGACTTTAAAAGTCGAAATTATGACTTCCTGTTGGGTTTTCATTTTTTCTTTCATGACGGAAATGGTTTGTTTACATTGAGTGTGGACCCGCATTTCAAATGTACAGTATTTTCCGGTGTATAGGTCGCACCTTTTTATGTTTTTTTCAAGGCCTGCGACCTCAGGTGCAGTGCTGGGTAGCGCTAATCCAAAAATTAGTTCCGCTATTTCTAAAGCACTTATTGATTTATTTAGGTCCGCAATTTCAAAAGCACTTATGTATTACCAATGCTAGCGGACGCTAATGCTAACATGCTAACCGCCATTTTGAACAGGGCAAATGGCGAAATACTTTTCTAAATCCAGCAGATTTGACCATTTGAACCGGTTAAGCTCAGAAAAACTTTGTTCTATAAAGTCAGCTAAGAAATATATTTTTT
>JBBPBX010022442.1:0-22482 GCA_038048925.1 Garcialebias charrua
TTATGTTGTGTGTGTGAAGCACCTTGATAACGTAGTTTATCTGTTTTAACTGTGCTATAAATAAAATTGACTTGACTTGACTAGTTGCAGTGGTGGAGAATGTACTCAAACACTGTACTTAAGTAAAAGTACAAATAAACAGACAAAAATGTACTCTAGTAAAAGTAGAAGTACCATATTAATGTTTTTACTTTCAAACTAATGACAAATCAAAAAACTGCAACGTGAATGCAACTTGTAACTCAACACATTATAGAAATGTAGTGTAGTAGAAAGTACAGATACTTCATGTAAAATGTAGTGGAGTAAAAGTAAAAGTACCCACATTTATTTCTACTTAAGTAAAGTACAGATACATGAAAACTGTACTTAAGTACAGTAACAAAGTATTTGTACTTAGTTACATCCCACCACTGACTAGTTGTGACCCTTATTTTTTGGGGTGGGCTGTAACAAAACAATCAACATTATTAATGTGTAAAACATGTCACAATAACATAAAATACAATTCTTTGTATTAATGTTGTTTTTTTAAAGATCAAAAGGAAGTTTGCCAGTAGGGGTGTAGGAAAAAATAGATTTTTCAAAGACTCTGGATTCTTAGTCCTGGCGATTCAGAATCAATTCTAAATGCTCCAAAATCAATTTTTAAACATGTTTAATTTTACCCTGATGCATGCTCAATAATCCAGGTACAAAAATCTAAAAAAGCTAAGTCTGGTATTCAGCTCAGTCTTAACACCCTCTCACAGTGGATGAACCAGTTTGCTGATGACAGCCGAAACCAGCTGCTCACATGATGGAGGACCATCAGCCTAACAATGGATCGTTAGCACCCTGATGGTTGTTTGCTATTCACAGAGGGCTGAGTGATACCAGCAATGACAGCATTATTGTCCCCCTCTTATAATGCTTGAGTTAAAGGTTACTACACTTTGGTAGGCTGAAGTCTGTTTTTGTCTGTATATTTTGAATTATTTGTATGTGATGGACTGGAGACCTGTCCAGGTGTCCCACGCCTCTCGCACAGTGATGACTGGACATGGACACCAGTGAGCCCCATGACTCTTAAAGGAAGAAGTGGTTAAAGATGATGGATGGATGAATTATTTGTTCCTATATTTTTATTTTATTGTTTTAGAGGAATCCAGGCAACTAAGCTAACCTAATACAGTACTGGTAATTCAAGTTACAGCATTTAATGCATTCCTGTATTATTTGTTTGTATTTTTGGTATGAATATCAAATGATTCAAAAACTTTGATAAAGTACAGAACCTACAATTATTGTTTTAAATAAATGTTCTATTTGTTTACATTGTTGTTAATGTTTTCAGTTTAAAATTATTGTTTTAAATAAATGTTCCATTTGTTTACATTGTTGTTATTCTCAGTTTAAAATTATTGTTTCAAATAAATGTTCCATTGGTTTACATTGTTGTTTAATATTCTCAGTTTAAAATTATTGTTTTAAATAAATGCTCCATTTGTTTACATTGTTGTTTATTCTTTTCAGCTTGTCAGTTACAAAGCTGAAACTAAATTTATGACCATTTTAATAGAAAAATCATTTTTGAATCAAAAATTGTTTCTGAATCGAAAAATTGATTTTGAATCGAATCGTGATACCAAAAATCGGAATCAAATCAATTCTCCAGACACTGAGAGATTCATACCCCTATTTGCCAGCAAAGCTGAAATTCTGCACACCTTCCTAGGCAGAGTCTGTGTTGACAGTCAGTTCTGGGGGTTGGGTTAACGCAAATTAATGTAAATGAACAGCAATTGTTAACACCCCCAGGTAATGCTTCTGGAATGGGGACATTCTTCCAAAACTTTGAAGCCTGTTTTCTCCCTAATCTTATTTGCAGATTGCCAACATTGAAATGGCTGTATCTTCTTCATTTTTTTTTGAGCGACATGTGTTTGGCATCATCGGATAGCTTAGAACCCACACTTTAAGATTCTGTAAATAACTCAAAATGACCCAGGGGAGACTTGTTCCTGGTTTTGCCACGGCCAGTCACATATTCATTCATTCAACCTTTATTTATACAGGCTGACCTTACACAGTTCTACTTTTAATCTGATTGAAACTACTTCACAACAGAGGCGGCCGCCACTAGAGGGCGCTAGGGGCGCCGCCCCTCCTTGGAACTGCAAGCTCTTCTTCTTCACCATTTGAAGATTTAAATTTTTTTTTTTTATAAAAGTGAAATAATAAAATAAAAATATTTCGAAATGCATGCATATATGTTTTTAGTTGTGTAGGATGAATATTTTATTAGTAATGATTGTTTCAAAAAACGTTTTGTGATTGTGACGTACTTCCGGTTTCCCTGCTGGGCGCCCCCTGAGGCGTTTTCCATTGAATCTAATTAACTAGCGACCGCTAGCGGTCGTATTTTATGTGTACCATCCGTCCAAAACTATTGGACTGTACAGGTCGCATTTTCCGTCGCCCTCGAGCCTGGACTTGTCTGTTATCGCCACGGATCGCCTCACTTCCGGTTCAAGCCGAGGAAGGAGGGGGGGAGCGGGGGACTCTCTGTTTACACCGTCAGAGCATCACACGGCCAACTAGCGACGTTGAAACTGCAGTAATTATTAATGGTGCCTTTCTACAGGTAAGCAAGTAATAATTGTGAGTTATAAATCTCTAAGCGCACATGAGCAAAGTTTGAGCTGTTCTCATCTGTGTGCTGACGTGGTGTCGTGTGTTGCTGACAGTCACACAGCTAGCTAGTAGCTGTGAATGTTGTGGTGTTTCTTTATCTAATGCTTATTACTATTCCTGACTGATATGGCTCTCAACTAGATGTTACAAAAGTGTTTTCCAAACACCCTGATGCATGCTCAATAATCCAGGTAGAAAAATCTAAAAAAGCTAACTAAGTCTGGTCCTCTGGACATTCAAATTTTGAATGTCCAGAGGACCAGACTTAGCTTTTTTTTTTTTTTAGTGTTTTCTAAACGTTATGTGTTTAATATTATGACTATCAGGTGTTTATGTATTAATATTTTGATTATCAGATGTTCGTGTGTTAATATAATGATTGTCAGTTGTGTGTTAATGTTATGATTATCAGATGTTCATGTATTGTGTTAATATTATGAATATCAGATGTTCATGTGTTAATGTTATGATTATCAGATGTTCATGTTTTTAACTCAAGCTTGTGTACAAAAGTTGAGCTGAAGTCAAACCTGTTATCAGACAATATAAACTTTTATATTCACCAGATGTCTGCTATATCAATCACCTTTATTTTTCCAGGTAGAGTCTGTTGAGATGGAGATCTCTTTTACAAGGGTGACCTGGTCAAGTGGTCAGCAGCACACGTCACATGGTAATTGACAATAAGCATTTGCATTTACCAAAAAAGATGGTTTTATGAACCTGTTTTTAGCAGCCCTTAAACATTTTTCTTCCACTGTACAGGAGGACATGGCAGGAGGTGATGATGAGGGGGTCCTCTGGTCCAGCCTGGATGTATCTGAGAAGTGGAGTCACGGTACCCAAATACTGTAATAATACCAGTGGTGGAGAAAGTACTCAAACACTGTACTTAAGTAAAAGTACAAATAAACAGACAAAAATTTACTTTATTAAAAGTAGAAGTACCATATTAATATTTTTACTTAAGTAAAATTAAATAAGTACTTGCTTTTAAAAATACTTAAAGTATTAAAGTAAAAGTACTTGCTACACAAAGCACTTCAAGCAATGTGGAAAATGCTAAAAAAAAAAATACATAATTAATGTGCCTTCTGTACTTTCTTCACAGAAAAAAATCCACACAACACCTTCATCTCTACACACCGGCGGCATCCAACCACCTGTGTAACAGACAGGTGGTGTACAGAAGAAGATCCAAGATGTCCAGCTTAACCTTATCATTCAGCAGGTGACTTGACTTCCCATATCCCAAAAGTGAGTATTTTCACTTGTGGTGTTTTACTATTTTTAACACTGTATTGATCTGGAGAATGAAAACAAAGTCTCTTGCAAGTTACTAGCTTATTAACATTGAAACATTTAAGGTACATTTATATGGTGAAATGTTATATATGCTAAGATGCATTAGGAGTCAACTCAGGACCTTTAATATTAGGAATATTTAAGAGAACTCTGGTACTAAAAAAATACAGTAGATTGATTCTATTTATTTGCTCTCTCCACTGCACACCTGTAGAAGGAGGTGAGGTCTGAACTTCTCAGACCAGCTCATCTCAGCCGTCTGAGGAAGTAGAGTCTCTGATGAACTTTCGTGATCAGGCTGGTGGTGTTGTTGCTCCAGCTGAGGTTATCATTCATGTGTACCATACCATACCATACCATTTTATTTATAAAGCACTTTAAACAGGAACAAGTCCACACCAAAGTGCTGGACAAACAAACACGCAACACATACAATGAAGTACAACATGAAAAACATAAAAACATTGCAGATCATAAATCAAACGATCCAGTACACATCAGCTGGCATGTGTACCGTACACCTAAGTACTTGTAGCTGGAGACCACTTCCACCGCAGATCCTCCTATGTTCAGTGGGGTGTGTGGGGTTTGTTTGTTCCTTCTGAAGTCCACAATCATCTCCTTTGTCTTCTTCATGTTGATGTGAAGGTTATTGTCCTTGCAGGACCCAGAGCCTCCATAAAGTGAAAGAAAAGACCCTTAGACCAGTCTGGTGGGTGACCAACTTAATATGGAGGAGACTGATATCGGATTTTAGGTCACTTCAGTTTCTTTAACAACAAACATGATGAGCATGGCTGGCTGTGAGGGGCAAACACATGACAGATAGTAGCTAAAAGACAGATGCTTAAACTGCTAAGCTTCAGCAAAAAGAGGAAAATATTGATGAGTAGCAAAACACTAGCTAAAGTACCGGTAGCATTTTTTTTGTTGTTGAAAGTATCAAAATGCTAGTTAAAAGTAGCAGAAAAGTAGCTAAAATCTCAACAAGATAAAAAAGAAAACAGATTTAAGAGAATAATGTTTAAGGGAAAGTTTCATATTTTGAAAGATATAAAACTAGCAACAAAAAAGTAAGCTGAAATTAGCACAAAATATGTAAAAAGAACAATAAAGTGGTCATAGTGTTATGATTTCAAAGGTTTACCCAGTTGGTAACAAGACCCAGAACGACACAAGACGAAGAAGTGCAAAAGTAACAGTGTTTATTATTTACAGTGCAAGTCTATATACTGTACACATGTACAGGGATCTTCTGGATTTCCTAGAAGATGAAACAAACTGTCAGAAAGGCTTGACTAAGGCTCTTTCAAGATGATTGATCTAGTTTTGTTTATTTTACAGAGAAATCCTTAGTTCCTTGAGATGAATCCCAGTGGGCGAAATGAGGCAGGCAAGTGGTTGGAGGGCAAGACACGATGAGCAGAGAACTGAACCCAGGACCAAGATGGAAACGAGGACTGGAAACACAACAAAAAACAAGCTAAGTGTCTCTCAAAGTACTGTACTCAGAAACTGGCTAGAAGCATAAATACCATGAGTAGGCATCAATGCTCCAGCGAAGAGTAGGACTTGACTGCAGCCTTAAGTATAGGTGGAGCTCATCAGGTGGATCACAGTAAAATAGATCATTTTTCTTCCCCATAAATCAGTTATTTAAAATCTAATCTGGAATCATTCCTTCTTGTTAGACTTCAGTTGACCTGTTTAAGTTGGGCCCAAATTTGTTATTATCTTTTGATTTATTTTTCATTGAAATTTTATTCTTTGTTAGTTTATTTTTGGAACTATTAAATTGAATTATTTGGTGGATTTTTGAACACCTTTGTCCTTATTTAAGTCTGGACCCTCACAATTCTATTTATGTTATGAACTTGTATTACTAAAATAATTATAACAGAATATGATAGAAGTTGTCTAACAATTGAAAAGTGGAAGCAGAACATTCCCATTCTCTTTTCACACTGATGCCTCAAACAAGGTGAAGATGAACCATGTTTTATTAATGATAGTTTTATACAAATGGATACACCTGATATATACAAATAAAAACATGAACAAACTTACTTTACAGTATACAAACATAATTATGCATACTTCTACACATGCTTAAAAATTTTTTATGGTGCCCCCCCATAAAAAAAAACCACCAGCCGCCACTGCTTCACAACTATTTTATAATTAATGCACAAGTGCTTTATGATCAAGGTATTAATTGTTTTACGAAAGTTTATGCAATCATGTTCTCTGCGCCTTCAAGTGGTTTTACACACTTATATATCCACACTTATTTATTCCCCAAAAAGGAGCATTTTTCAGATGTGAACATAGTTTTCAGAGATGGACACCTTTTTTCCAACTCACATGAGAGCTGACGAGGGGGAAGGGTGGCTGAATCAGCCACACAGAACAAAGGGACTTCCAGTGACTTCCTGCCAGTCATAAATCTATGAAGTCATAAAACTGACAGAGACGCCAAGGTCCCTCTCCCACAAGCCACTCAGAGACCAGAACAGATCCAACTTCAAGCATTCCTTCAGTACCAGAACCTCACATGAGTACATGCTCACATTCTGTCTCCTCTCAGGAAACCCTTACCATTCTATAAGAGAAACTTGATCATTTTGAACGCCGTGTGAAGACTCCTTCAAAATAAATGAAAACACAAAGATAAAGTATTTTATTTCATAACATGTGTTATTCTGAGCCCTATACATGACTGATACAATACTATAATCTACCAAATCATGGAACTTCAATAATTTCAGTTAATAAAATAATGTGCTTGATGGGTGACAGTAATGCTTTCTGGTGATAATTCTTACAGCTCTTTTCTGTAAAACAAAAATAGGCTTTGTAATTGTTTTACACACTTTCCCCCAAACATCTATATTAAGTGTGGAACAATGATTGTGTTATACAACAAATACAGAGCTTTATAATTTAATAAGTCTATGACTTTGTACAGTACTGCAATAGATTTAGCTATTTTTATTCTTACAGAATTTATGGGATGTTTCCATGTCAGTTTGTCATCAATGACAACACACAAACACTTCACCTCACTCACACTACAAATCTCAACACCCTCAATTTCAAATGGAACATCAACAGTTCTTTTTTTATGACTGAATGTCAGGTCAGATTTTATACAATTTATTGGTACAAACTGTTTCCTATCTTTCAAATAGCTACCCAGACAGCAAAAGTTATGTGGTCCGGATCCGGGCCAAATGTATGAAAACATTTGGCCCGCATTTGTAAAATGGATCCGGCCCGGTGTCTTTTTGTCCAACGGGCCAAAACTGGCCCGGATGTGGATTGCGGATCTGGATTGGATCTGGGCCGGAGGTGGGCCAGAAGTGCTACAAAACTACTGCATTCGGCCCAAATGTGGCCCAGATACGGAATCCTTGTTTAGTTTTTAGGCAAATTTGGCCCAGATGCGGCCCAGATGCGGCATCCTCATTTCATTTTTAGGCGGATTTGGCCCAGGTCCGGCCCAGTAGAGTAAGTCGAATCTCAAAACGCGGCCCAGATCTGGTTCAAACCCGCAATACAGATATGTACAACAGGTCTAAATAGAGCACACACAAAATATCCACATAAGTTGTTGCTTAAAAACTGTTTATTCATGAGCAAAACAAATTCAAAAATGTTAAAAAGTTAAAATTGATAACAATGATAACATAACAACCTTAATAATAAAAGAAACTACAATTACCAGAGGTATGCATCATAAATACCATGATCTGCTTCTGTATGACAGTTTCAGTGTCTTTCAGTCATTTTAAGAGTCAGTCACAGCAGAGGAAAGCGACGTCCTCACTCATCTGTGATGAATCTCCAAATGCAGGACTGTCTGTGGCAGAGATTCACCTTAGCACTTTGTGGAAGATGTGAGGTTTCAAAGTCAACTTTTATTGTCAGAACTGCAATATGTACAGGACATAAACAGGATTGAAATTGCATTTCTCTCTCAGTCCCTCGGTGCAAAAGTAACCATTTAAACACTAAAAC
The DNA here is from genome assembly GCA_038048925.1 of Garcialebias charrua. Lineage (NCBI taxonomy): Eukaryota > Metazoa > Chordata > Actinopteri > Cyprinodontiformes > Rivulidae > Garcialebias > Garcialebias charrua. The sequence continues at coordinate 8,002 of JBBPBX010022442.1, forward strand.
ACTAAAACATTTAATAAACATAAGCATAAAATAGTAAAAGTGTAACACTGTCCTGACAGTTACACCAACACTAAAACACTAAACATTTAATGACATAAGCATAAAATGAAATGATAAAAGTGTAATACTGTCCTGAGTTATTGCATAGTAGTATAAAAAGTATATAAAGTGTATCTATAAAATAAACTGAAGGTTCTAGCATTGACATTTGCAAAGAGTGGCAAAGCAGCATATGAGTTAATGTACACAGTATATGTATGAGGTAGTTGATGTTGGTATAGAGGCAAAGTGGCATATGCAGTAAGGCACATTGGGCATCCTTAAATAAGGCTAGTCAGAGAATACTGTATATGTATCAGCAGTAGTGTAGATATAAAAGTAGTGTAAATGTAAACAGTAGTAATAAATGTAAACAGTATTAATGTAAACAGTGAATATAAACAGTAGTATGACTATAGGCAGTAATGTAATACAAACAGTGCAAATATGAGAAGTAGTGCAAACTGAATGAGCACATGACTGAGAGTTTAGTGAATAACCCGTTTGATGACACAGGGACCAGTGTTAAAATCTTTGTGTTGTGTGGTAATGTGTGAGAAAGTTTTTTGTGTTAAGGCAGTTCAAATGGGAGGGGAGGCAGAGCAGGCAGAGTGTTTAGCATCCTTACTGCCTGATGAACAGAGCTGTCTCTCAGTCTGCTGGTTCGAGCCTGGAGACTCCTCAGTCTCCTCCCTGAAGGCAACAGTCTAAAGCAGCTGTGTAGTGGGTGTGTGGGATCACCTGCCATGCAGTGGGCTTTCCGAGTGAGGCGTTTGCTGTGTAAGTCCTGCAGTGAGGGGAAGGAGGTGCCGACGATCTTCTCAGCTGCTCTCATGATGCGCTGGAGGCTCTTGCGGCAGGATGCAGTACATGCACCAAACCACACAGTGATGCAGCTGGTCAGGACACTTTCTATGGCACCTCTGTAGAAGGTGCACATGATGGGGGTTGAAGCTCCAGCCCTTTTCAGCTTGTGGAGAAAGTAGAGACGCTGGTGAGCCTTCTTGGCCAGTGCTGCAGTGTTCCTGCTCCAGGACAGGTCCTTTGAGACGTGCACTCCCAGGAACTTGGTGCTGTCCACTCTCTCCACTGCGGTGCTGTTGATGGTCAGAGGGGCATGTTGGGCATCCCTCTTCCTGAAGTCCACGACAATCTCCTTTGTCTTCTCCACGTTGAGAGTGAGATTGTTGTGTCCGTACCACAAGGCCAAGCGGCTCACCTCGTTCCTGTAGTCCGTCTCATCGTTGTTGCTGATGAGACCCACCACTGTTGTGTCGTCCGCAAACTTGATGAAGTGGTTGGAGCTGTATGATGGTGTGCAGTCGTGTGTTAGCAGGGTGAATAGAAGGGGGCTCAGTACACATCCTTGTGGGGTCCTCATTGCTAGCAACATTAGCATTTGGAGGTCAGACAGGAGCCTAAGAAAAGCACAAAGAAAAACAAGATTATAACCAGGCAATACCAAAAAACAATATAATAAAACAAAACAGCCAGCCACTAGGGAGCACAAGCCATTGTATCTCTTGTGCCGGTCCCAAGCCCGGGTAAATGGTGAGGGTTGTGTCAGGAATGGCATCCGATGTAAAACACTTGCCAAAACCATAATGCGAGTTCATCAAAGTGAAACCATACCAGATCGGTCGAGGCCCGGGTTAACAACGTCCGCCACCGGTGCTGTTGACAAACAGGGTGCCGGCGGAAATTGTACTACTGTTAGTCGAAGACGCCGAGGAGGAAAACGTGTCAGGAGACAGAGGGAGAGGAGGAAAGTGAAGAATGTAGGACTGAGGGTTGCAACTCTAAATGTGGGGACAATGACAGGCAAAGGTAGAGAGCTGGCTGACATGATGCAGAGAAGAAAGGTAGATGCTTTATGTGTCCAAGAGACCAAGTGGAAGGGCAGCAAGGCTCACAGTATTGGAGCAGGGTTTAAACTGTTTTACCATGGTGTGGATAGAAAGAGAAATGGAGTAGGGGTGGTCCTGAAGGAGGAGTTGGCAAAGAATGTAGTAGAGGTGAAGAGAGTGTCAGATAGGGTGATGTGTCTAAAGGTAGAAGTAGAAGGTCTGATGCTAAACATAGTAAGTGGTTATGCTCCACAGGTTGGATGTGATGGGGAGGAGAAAGATAAATTTTGGAAAGATTTGGATGAAGTGATAGAGAGTATTCCCAGGGAGGAAAGAGTGGTGATTGGAGCAGACCTGAATGGACATGTTGGTGAAGGAAACAGAGGGGATGAGGAAGTGATGGGTAGGTTTGGTGTCAAGGAAAGAAACCAGGAAGGACAGATGGTGGTGGATTTTGCCAAGAGAATGGAAATGGCTATAGTCAATACCTATTTCCAAAAGAGGGAGGAACATAGAGTGACCTATAAGAGTGGAGGAAGGAGTACACAGGTCGATTACATTCTGTGTAGAAGAGGAAACCTGAGAGAGATTGGAGACTGTAAGGTTGTAGCAGGGGAGAGCGTGGCCAGACAGCATCGGATGGTTGTGTGTAGAATGACTGTTGTTGCGAAGAAGAGAACAAGAGTAAAACCAGAGAAGAAGACCAAATGGTGGAAGCTAAAGAAAGAAGAATGTTGTGAGAAATTCAGAGACGAGCTGTTAAAGGCTCTGGGTGGTAAGAAAGAGCTTCCAAGTGACTGGGCTACTACAGCAACAGTAATTAGAGAGACAGGTAGGAAGGTACTTGGTGTGTCATCTGGACAAAGAATGGAAGATAAGGAAACCTGGTGGTGGAATAGTGAAGTGCAGGACGCCATTCAAAGAAAGAGATTAGCCAAGAAGAAATATGACTGTGAGAGGACTGAAGAGCGGAGACAGGAATATAAGGAGATGGGACATAGAGCAAAGAGGGAAGTAGCTAAGGCAAAGCAGAGGGCGTACAATGAGTTATATGGGAGACTGGACACTAAAGAGGGCGAGAAGGACTTGTACCGATTGGCAAGACAGAGGGATCAGGCTGGAAAGGATGTGCAGCAGGTTAGGCTTATTAAATATGGGAATGGGAATGTTCTAACAAGTGAGGAGAGTGTGATGGGAAGATGGAAGGATTACTTTGAGGAGCTAATGAATGAAGAGAATGAAAGAGAAAGAAGAGTGGAGGTAATAGAAACTGTGGACCAGGAAGTGGGAAAAATTAGTGAGGGTGAAGTCCGGAAAGCTCTGAAAAGAATGAAGAAGGGGAAGGCAGTAGGACCTGATGACATACCAGTGGAGGTTTGGAAATGTCTTGGAGAGATGGCAGTGAGGTTTTTGACTCAAATATTTAATGGAATATTTGAGGGTGAGAAAATGCCTGAAGAATGGAGAAGAAGTGTGCTGGTTCCCATTTTTAAGAACAAGGGTGATGTACAGAGTTGTAGCAACTACAGGGGAATTAAGTTGATGAGCCACACAATGAAGATCTGGGAGAGAGTTGTGGAAGGAAGGCTTAGACAAGAGGTGACTATCTGTGAGCAGCAGTATGGTTTCATGCCAAGAAAGAGCACCACAGATGCCATCTTTGCTTTGAGGATGTTGATAGAGAAGTACAGAGAGGGTCAGAAAGAACTCCATTGTGTGTTTGTGGATTTAGAAAAAGCATATGACAGGGTACCAAGAGAAGAGGTGTGGTATTGCATGAGGAAATCTGGAGTGGCAGAAAAGTATGTTAGACTGGTACAGGACATGTATGAGGACAGCAGGACAGTGGTGAGATGTGCTGTAGGAGTGACAGATAGCTTCAAGGTGGCGGTGGGATTGCATCAAGGATCGGCTCTGAGCCCCTTCTTGTTTGTTCTGGTGATGGACCGACTAACAGATGAGGTCAGGCAGGAATCCCCATGGACTATGATGTTTGCAGATGACATTGTGATCTGTGGTGAGAATAGGGAACAGGTGGAAGACAACTTGGAGAGGTGGAGGTATGCACTTGAAAGAAGAGGAATGAAAGTCAGCCGTAGTAAGACAGAGTACATGTGTGTGAATGAGAGGGAGGCCAGTGGAACAGTGAGGCTACAAGGAGCAGAGGTCACAAAGGTGCAGGACTTCAAGTACTTGGGGTCCACTGTCCAGGAAAATGGGGAATGTGGTAAAGAGGTGAAGAAGAGAGTCCAGGCAGGATGGAGTGGATGGAGAAAAGTTTCAGGAGTGATTTGTGACAAAAAGGTGTCAGCAAAGGTCAAAGGAAAAGTTTACAAGACAGTGGTGAGACCAGCTATGTTGTATGGTCTGGAGACAGTGTCATTGACAAAAAGACAGGAGAAAGAACTGGAAGTAGCAGAAATGAAGATGCTGAGGTTCTCCTTAGGAGTGACAAGGATGGATAAGATCAGGAATGAGATCATCAGAGGTACAGCACATGTTGAACAACTGGGAGATAAAGTTAGGGAGGCCAGACTGAGATGGTTTGGACATGTCCAGAGGAGGGACAGTGGGTATATTGGTAGAAGGATGTTAGAAATGCAGCTGCCAGGAAAAAGACAAAGAGGGAGACCAAAGAGGAGATATATGGATGCAGTTAGAGAGGACATGGAGGTAGTTGGAGTGAGGACAGAGGATGCAGAGGACAGAGTGAGGTGGAGGAGGATGACTCGCTGTGGCGACCCCTGAAAAGGGAAAAGCCGAAAGAAGAAGAAGAATATAATAAAACAAAAACAAACAAACATAAGAAATTGTCATAACTTACGTGTGCATGTAGTCAGCTGGAGGCTCTCAACACATTTAGTCAAGTATTAGAGAATTCAGTGAGGCCTAGGTCAGAGGATATGGACATCAGAGATTGTAAAATAAATTCAAATCATGCAGGTAACAATTAATGAAGAACCCCAACTGACATAATTAGAAGTAAAAGCCAAAATACTGTATATAAAATGACCAATAAATACACTTGAAATGCATCAATTAAATTAAAAAAAGGAGAACTTTACCTCATGTTTTATAATTTAATTTACCTTCATATTTATTTTTATGCTTTGTTCCAATAAACTTTACATACTGTTTTTAAAAACATATTTTTGTGTTCCTTTTTACTTGTATCTGCATTTGTGCCTCCCAATATTTATATTGTAAATATTTATTTATTTTATATTTATTCCCCCAAAAGTCTTTTTATTTCCATGTGTTTTTACACTTCTCTGTCACCCGTTTTTACTTCATCTTATGTATTTCTGTCTCATGATGTAAATAAGGTGGGCAGAGCTTCTTGGGTCAGCTCCACTTCTATTGGTCAAAAAAACAGGAAGGAGCAGGATCCATGTGTAGATCTACTGTGCATGAAGCAGAAATGCATAAGGTAAAGTCAAAACAGGAGACATAGAAATGTAAGACCCATTTAAAAAAGAAAAACTTGTGGGAAAAAAAATATAAACAATAATTGAATATAAACATTAAAAGGCACAAATGCATCTACAAGAAAAACAAAAATATATATTTTAAAAATACAGTAAAATGTAAATTATAAGCAGAAATATATAATTTATTGGAACTAACCTGGAAAATAAAAAGGTCAATTAAATTATATAACATGAAGTAAATTTCTCCTTTGTAATTTAATTTGTGCATTTTTAGTGTATTTATTAATTTATCAGTCCATTCATATACATGCTTTTACTTCTAATTATGTCAGTTTTGATCTTCCATAACAATGAACATACCAAACAATGGAAAACAAAAACCAAAGTAGCCAGCACTTACCCATTACAGGGTTGGCCTCACAGGTACTTCTTTGTGTACAACTGGATCCAGAAGCTTTAGGTATTTTTCTCCCAGACTAGCCGAGGGAAAAAAAAGACAATGTAGTACTGAAATGTGTGTGTATACAGTATTTAAATGTTAAAATTTACAGATTATACCTGACAACAGGTCCAGAGGAAAATGTTGGAGCAGGTAGGTGGGAGACCTTTAAAACAAAAGTACATTTACTCTTAAAGTACAAATGATATGGTTGCAGACGTACTAACCAAACCAGCAACCAAGATGAAGTTGAAAAAGTATGAAATGTTTGTTTGGTGTATGAAGAATTTATTTAGGTTTGAAACATTAAGAGCCTGAGGGAGTTACCCAAAATGTGAGCAAGTGGGGGTGTTGACATTATGAATGTTTTTGTATTGCTCTCATTTTGTTTGAATTTGTTTTTCTTTATAGGCTTGTTTTGTATTGGATGCTCAGATGCATCATGTGACTTAATTTACTGCACCTGTGCAGCTTTAATTAATAAAAGGTGTGTGCTCCTTCAAACTCTGGGTGAATGAAGTGGAGCAACATGAAACCAAACCATGTTCAAGCGTCACGTTTAATGCTGAGAGCAAAGTGAACTCTGTCAACAAAAAATCAGTGTCTTAATTGCTTTACTCAAACTACCGGTACTTAGAAATTACCTCTCAATGACGAGTGGCTCACTTTACCGCAGTTCTCAAGGCTAGGTTCTGAGTCTGACCCAGTTGTGTCAGATGGGGTTGGATTGAAGAGCTGAGAGCAGAGAGGCACAGCTGATCTCTGACAACCTGCAGAATCAAAGAGAACATGTGATAAATCTTTAGTTTCTGTTCTACATGCATCACTTTGATGCTTCCATCAACTTAGAGACAAATAAAGAGCATTCAAACCTAAAGATTCGCATCAACAAGGGACAAACACCTCTGCTGTGTTACTGTGAACAGTTTAGCACCACCACCACCAAAGTCTGGCACTCATATTAGCCTGCCTGTGTGTCTGTTAGCAAATTATCTCATGTTCCAGTAAATCTTTAATGAAACTCTCAGAAAGTAATTGACTCTCAAGACCTTGTTGCGGTTCAAAAGTTGAAGGGAAGCTCTGAAACGAATGTGCAAGTTTTAGGCAGGTTTATTGTACATTATAAGAATAAACCTTACAGCGACCAACAGACCTCTCACCAAGCACAAGTCCAACACACACACATCTTCGAAGGCGGACCACGGTTTTATACCTCTAGATGACGTCATCGCCTCGTGGGACCAATCCTGGAACCGAACCGCCTTGGAACCGCCCTAGAACTTTTCTACTCTGTGAGTGATCCGCCTCTCAGCCAACAAGCTACCAGCTCTGTATGTCAATCATCCAGTGTTGTGTCTGTTGTATTATGCAGGCGTGTAACTGAAAAACTCTTCCCTATTGGAAATAAAACCCGTAATTAAAGGTTCCATCTTGAATATATTTTCACATTATATGGTGGAATTAAGTGAACATAAATCATAACGCATAATATGTGTGCTTCAGGTGTAATACTGATATACATATATTTCAATTCCCCTTTTGACATGACAAACATCATGTCAACAAAAACCCTATATGTACTATGTGCGTATGCAATTAAAAACTGGATACACAATGGAAATCACTAACATTCCCACCCACAACAATATTACATCTAAGTTACCCACCCAGAATATAAATCCCTTATATAAAAATAAGCATCAAAACTAATTGGTAACAAAACTACGTAAGAAAATATATGGTAACCGTCAGAGCTTATATGCTGGAAACGTAAAACAAAACTAACAATCTAAAAAATAAATGTAACAAAAAGCAAAGAAATCAACCAAAAACAAAGAATAAAATAAAACATCAAATAAATGTAATAAGAAATAAACAAAACAAACAAAACAACAAATAAATGTAATAAGAAATAAACAAAACAAACAAAACAACAAATAAATGTAATAAGAAATAAACAAAACAAACGAAAATAAATGTAAAAATGAAACCATAAAACAAATAAAAATAAAAACTAAACAATAAAATGAAGCGGACTGTCCCTCCTATCAAACATCACGCCTCAACAGGGTATATGCAAGAATAATGAAGTTAAATTCAATACCTTTAAAAAGGCGTTCAATAAAAAACAACTGGACTTTAATTTGACCTTATAAATTCAATACTGTCTCAAAAACCCTTAAATTTCCCAAAATTTGATTTATCAACTCTTAACAACTTCAAAACATTGCATATACTCTGCTCCATTTCTGGTATGTGTTAACCTTAGCAAAGAATCTAAACTATGCTTTAGCCAAGTCAGGCCATCTCATCTTCATCATCATAGACACCTGTGAGGAGAAAAACCCTACACTACTCTGTTGACTAGTCTGATATCTGAGAAAAGCTCAACTGCTCTTATTCAGAGATGTCTGTGATAAGGGCTAAGACCACATTCAGAAAATTAACACTAAACCTATGATTAAACTGATCAGAACAGAAAACACAAAAATTCTTCCATAACCTGTTAAACTCAATTATCTTATTCACATCCATTATCTGTATATATATATTATTTGACACCAGCTGGAGAGGACGCTGGCGTGATGTCGCCGCTTCTCCACGCTAAATAGTTTTTTACTGTTGCTATTTTTCTTTTTGGACATTTTTTGGACATTTATCTGGACTCGTTTTGTTCAGTGGTTTTTAATAAGGATTTTACGGACAGCTTGGCTAGCTCTTCCTAACCGGAATTTGGGCTGTCTACCTCCTGTCAAACTCCAGCACGAACTTACTTCAAGAACTACGTTACGTAGCTGCAATTGTTGTTCCACTCACCTACTGCCTGTCAACCTCCTGTGTCATCTGGACTGTCCTGGATTTTCTCCTGTGCTCCTCTTCACGATATGCTCAACCAAGTTACATCCCTCTGCTTCTTGGTTGTTTCTTTCGGAGCCGTGGGTCTGCTGTTAGCAGCTAGCTCTGTGCTAGCTCCCCCCGGCTTGGCTGGCACGATGTTGACGTATTCTGCTTCGCAGCTGATTGGACTTAACAACTGCTCCATTCCTCCCTCTGTTTCCACCATCAAACAACTGGGACTTCTGCGTAGACCTCGTTATATCCACAGAAGCTCTCGAAAGATATCCATCTACTCTGGACAGCCGCAGGTTGGGTCTATCGCGTGTGTCTCGTCCAAGAGACGTGTCGCACCTCGACGACGTCATCAGAACGCTGCGTCTGTAGTCCCTTGTAGTCCACAGCGCACGAAGTGGCAAGGAAAACGTGGAGTGGACTTCAGTCTGCTGAAACCGGTTCAAAAGGCTTCTACACCAACTGGTATTAAATTAGAACTTTTCAATGTGCAGTCACTATCAAACAAATCATGCCTAATTCACGATCACATTCTGGAGAAGGACTTGGACCTCATGTGTCTTACAGAGACTTGGCATCAGCCAGATGTGTACAGTTCTCTAAATGAGGCCTGTCCGTCTGGTTACAGTTATCTGCAGAGAGCCCGCAGCACTGGCCGCGGTGGTGGTCTGGCTGTAATCTACCGCAATAATTTAAAATTGACACATCTAGCTTCTCAGGACTTTTCCTCTTTTGAAAGTTTGGCCTTCAACTTCAAAGCCCCACTCCTGATGAACGTTATATTGATTTATAGACCTCCCAAACCGCATGTTTCATTTAACTCAGAGATGCATGACCTCCTCACCTTTTTCTGCACCTCCCCTGTGAAAACTATTTTTCTTGGCGATCTAAATATCCACATGGACAATTCCTCTTCCCCGTTGGCAACAGATTTTAAGTCTCTTCTGGACTCTCTTAATCTCACCCAACATGTGGACGTCCCTACGCACAGCAGGGGGCATACTCTGGATTTGGTGATTACAGACACTGTACTCATCAATAACTTATCTGTATATGACCTGGGTGTCTCGGACCACAGTGTCATCTCTCTGGAAATGCCTTCAACTTCACCTGCTTCAAACCCAAAGCGACCCATCCAGTTCCGGGACTTTAAAAACATTTCCCCTGATGTTCTGTCCGCTGATCTTCACGCCCTGACCGCTGTCAATCATTCATCTGCCAATGACTCCGTTGATTACTACAACCGATCTCTCCAAGAGCTTCTGGACCTACATGCTCCCTTGAAGACAAGACTGGTGTCTTTCTCCCGTTCAGCCCCCTGGTACACTGGTGAGCTCCGCAGGATGAAGGCAACTGGCCGTGCTATCGAGAGACGTCTAAAATCATCTGGTCTCTCGGTACATAAGCAGGCATACAAAGAACATCAGAAAGCATACGCCTATTCTCTTAAAGAAGCACGCTCCAAGTATTACTCCAACATCATCAACACCTGCCCTGGTAACTCTAAACAGCTCTTCTCCACAGTAACTCATCTACTTAATCCCATTAAACAAACTTCTGAGGAATGTGTTCAAAAATGCGACCTGTTCCTTTCATCATTTAAAAACAAAATTGACACCATCAGATCTCAGCTTCACAACCTCCCTGATCTTCGTTTACCATCTACCCGTCTGCATCCTGGGTCCCTGAGCAGCTTTGATGAGGTTGTTCAGAGTGAGGTGGAGTCCATCATAAAGAAAATGAAGCCTTCATCCTGCGCCCTGGATCCCTTCCCCTCATCTCTCATAAAATCCAATCACTCTGCAATAAGCCCATTAATCACTCAAATAATAAATCAGTCTCTACAATCTGGTCATGTTCCACTGCCTCTAAAAACTGCCATCATTAGGCCTCTTCTGAAAAAATCTAATTTGGATCCCGACATTTTTTCTAATTACCGCCCAATTTCCCACCTCCCGTTTCTGTCCAAAGTGCTGGAAAAAGCAGTTGCTGCTCAGCTGCAGGACCACCTACAGCAACACTCTCTGTACGAGAAGTTTCAGTCTGGATTCAGAGCAGCTCACAGTACTGAGACTGCATTACTGAGAGTTACAAATGATATCCTCATGGCTGCTGACACTGGCTCTCCCTCCGTCCTTGTCCTCCTTGACCTCACTGCAGCCTTCGACACTGTGGACCATAATATTCTCCTCCACCGTCTTCATGTGGAGGTCGGTCTCTGTGACACTGTCCTGGACTGGTTCAAATCTTTCCTCTCCGATAGGCTGGAATGCGTTAGTCTTGGCAATGCCACTTCCCAGACAGTCGGTGTCTCCTGTGGTGTCCCTCAAGGGTCAGTTCTGGGGCCCCTGCTGTTTTCCCTTTACATGCTGCCTTTAGGTCAAATTATTAATCAGTTCAACATTTCTTTTCACTGCTATGCCGACGACACACAGCTTTACATCAGGACTGGATCATCCTCATCATCCCCATCTCCATCTTCACTCACTGTTCTCTCTGCCTGCCTGGAGGAAATAAGGGCATGGATGAATCAGAACTTTCTTCAATTAAACTGCTCCAAGACTGAGGCCATAATGATTGGCACCCCTCACCAGATACAAACATCAACTTTAACAACAATCTCCTTCTCTGGTCAAGACATCCCCCTCTCCACCTCTGTTACAAATCTTGGAATAAAAATGGACTCTCATCTTACATTTGAAACTCACATTAAGCATCTGTTTAAAACTTGCTTCTTCCATCTTCGAAACATCTCCAGACTTCGCCCATCTCTGACTTTTTCCGATGCTGAGAAACTCGTCCATGCCTTTGTTTCCTCCAGGCTCGACTACTGCAACTCCCTGTTTATTGGAATCCCTGGCAAAAACCTTCAGAAACTTCAATATATTCAAAACAGTGCAGCAAGGATTTTATTGAGAGTTCGTAAATTTGAACATATTACACCCATTCTTCATAACCTCCATTGGCTTCCTGTCACCTACAGAATTCAATACAAAACTGCTCTCATTACACATCAATGCTTACATGGAACTTCACCTGACTATCTAAAGGACATTCTTGCACCATATTCATCCACCCGGTCTCTACGATCACAGAACAGTAATCTACTTCACATTCCACGAACCAAATTAAGGACCATGGGAGACAGGGCATTCTGTGTGGCTGCCCCCCGCCTATGGAACTCCCTTCCTGACTGCCTGAGAGCTCCACAGTCACTGGTTGACTTTAAAAGCGGTTTAAAGACTTTTCTTTTTAAGCAAGCCTATTCTGCCCCCGCATGATTTTATCTTTGATCTTGGTTGATAGTATTATTGATTTTACTTGATTTTATCACTTGTTTTATTTATTTATTTATTTATTTTTTAAGCAGGCCTATTCTGCCTCCACATGATTCTGTTTTTAATCTTAGTTAATACCATTATTGATTTTATTTGATTTTATCACTTGTTTTTATTGTTGTAGCACTTTGAGATTTTTATTAATGAAAAGTGCGGTATAAATTGAATTTATTATTATTATTATTATTATTATATAATATGCAGCTTAAAGGTTCAGTCTGCAGTTTCTGTAGAACAGCAGCACTTAGAAAAAATTTCAACAAGCAAAGCATTCTGATCCCTCCCCCTCAGAGCCATATATGGCTCTGCCCCCTTGTGGTCTGTTGAAATTTGAATTCAAGCTCTGTTTTTATTGGCTGATTCAAATTCAAGCTCGGTTTTTATTGGCTGGTTACAAACTTTGTTTTTATTGGCTGGAAAATGGCGGGTCACTTTTTCTTTTTAGAAATGCTTATTTACCACCTGGAGAAGCAAGGGGACAATATTTTTTTTTAGTTTTTTCAGAGATTACCTCTCTAACATCAATCTAGTGACAGAGTGAAGAAATATGTTAAAATATATATTGTTTGAAAAGTTACAGACTACATTACAATCTTACATACCCCAGCTTTAACGTGCATAAAATCGGGTCAATGTCCTTCTCCAGTCACCATCGCTGAAAAGCTATCCTCTTGGATGTGTAACAGGCTGTAGTGGAGGCTGCATGTGTGCCTTGAATTGTACGCACCACGTCCTGAGAGAGACCCATTCTTTCTAAATGTTCCCATTCAGTAGCCATGCCTAGAGGCTCTTATTACTGGGAAGTTTTAGATCGCTCCTCCTGCCTGTAAGAGAGCATCCTATCACCACAACAGTTTCTATAGGTGTCCTGAAAGGCGCTTTTAAATAGAATGATTATTATTATTATTATTATTATTATGGCTGGTCTGTCAGCTGTTGTAGGGCCAGGAACCACGAGTTTGCTTATCAGTTCTGGAGTGATTAAAATTACTCTCAACCGTTCCTCTTGAACCCACTTTAACAGTTGCGCTATTAGCAGGGTCGGAGGAAAAAACATAAAACATCTTCTTTGGCCATGGATTGTGCATGAACACATTCACCCCCAGTGGTGGTGCATCCCACGGGTACAGAGAGAAAAACAGTTGGCATTCTCTCGAATGGTCATTAGATCCACTTCCACTCTCTTGAACCTGCTTCAAATCTAAAGGATCAGATCCTGGTGGAGGCTCCGATCTCAGTTCTGAAGGGCCCCCCTCTGGACATAATATCTACTCCTCTGTTTAGCACGCCTGGGATGCAGACTGCTCTGATGGAGCGCATATTTGTACGTGCCCAACAGGACAGTTCTCTGCCTACATTCAGCAGTTGAGCTGAGCGTACACCCCCATGGCAATTTATGTAAGCTGCTGTTGTTCTGTTGTCCGTGTGAACCATAACGTGATGATCCAGTAATAGTGGGGCAAAGTGTCTGATCTTTTTCCCCTCTGTAAGAAGTTCCAATATCTTTATGTGGAGGGACGTGTGAACTGGCCACCTCCTTCCCACCGTCTGGGATAGACCCCTCCCCCCCTCATACACACACACACACACACACACATATATCCCAAGAAGGACATGTCGATGAACATGGAAGTGAATGATGTAGCTCTACCCAGGGGAACCCCCTCCAACAGGATCTGATGGTCTCACCAGTGACTCAAGTCTGCCCCTACCAACTGGGGAATGGTAACCATGTAGTGTTTGTGGTGTGTGGAATCAAAGCGCAGACAATTAAACCATCTCTGCAGATATCTCATATTTAACAGGCCTAGTGGTACAACGACATATGCCGCTGACATCGTTCCCAGCAGGCGCGTGACTGACAAGGTTGTCACCATCATGTGAACCCTGACATGATGAAATGGTAAATGGATGGTAAATGGACTGTACTGATAGAGCATCTTTCTATCTTATTGAGATACTCAGAAGCAGTGACATCAGAGATTCCCTTCTCTGCTTTGACAGGAGAGCTTTCATGGTGACCAAATTCAGATCAACACACAGAAAGGTGATGAGCTGGGAGGGAATGGTTGAGCTATTCTTCCAGTTTATCGTGAAACACAGATGAGACAGATGTGACACCAGAATTCTCATTTGGATTTCTGCTTCTTCCCCGGACTGGAAGGTCAACCAGGTAAAAGAGGATTCTCATCCTTGCCGTACACAGGGGCTGCAGTGCCATTTCCATGCATTTGGAGAGAATGTGCGTGGGATGAGCAAATAACCAAAGGGGAGACGGCTGTATTGGTACTGAACTCCCTGGAAGTAAAAACACAGGAACTTCCTGTGTTTGTTTGTTATTGGTATATGAAAAACATGCATCGTTCAAATCCACCAACACAAACCAATCATTACCGACACCAACCAATCACTCCGCCAGACGTATTCAGGAACTCGTTTTATCTTTAACATGAAACAGCTGTTCCATTATGTGTTGGTTGAAGGAGGACATATCCAGAATGGTTATCGACCCTCCTGATTTCATCGGAACTGGGAAG
>JBBPBX010022442.1:23240-41410 GCA_038048925.1 Garcialebias charrua
TTGTAGAGGATGTATCCCCCTTCATGTGAAAGGAGAGGAGGAAAGAAGGCAAAACAGGAACTATGTGCTGCTTGGAGACGGTGAATCATGGCAACTTTAAGACATCTGTTTAAAGGGTTACCGTTTCACTTTGTGTGCAAGGTGTGTGTGAAGAAAAAAAAAGCAGGATCATACGATCTGTTGAGAGGATTTTGTTCTTAAAATGATGTGCAGTTGCAGCCGTGGAGCATTGCCCATATCATGGCGCGAGCAGTACAGATGGCCTGAGTCATGCATAAATTCAAAAAGGTGTCTGTGGCATTACAGAGCTTGTCCTGCTCTACTGGCAGTGGATTCAGCTCGTTTCTTGAAATGCTAACATTAGCATAGGCATGTTGTTGTTCGCTGCAACTATCTGAGACGTACACTGATATGCTGGCAGTGAGTCTAGCTGAGAGCAGGTCGCTGGGAAAGATGCAGAGACTGCTGTTGTTCGATGTGCCGAGCTGCTTTGACCCCAGAAAATAGCCAACAGGCTTGGCTCTAGAGGAGGAACAGGTGTTCTTATCTTCAGCGGTTTGAAGGCTTTTTCCCCTAAATGTTAAAAAGGCCATTAAAGCCAAACTGTCTAATTCTGACACGCTAGAAACGAGGCCAGGCTGAGTCTCGGCGAATAGAAAGCGAGTAGGCGAACTTTCCCACCGAGTCAAGCAGTGTTGGGTGTAACGCGTTACTTAGTAACGCGTTTTCAGTAACGTAGTAGTGTAACGCACTACTTTGAAAATGCCTGTAATATATTACAGTTACTAACAAAACCTTACATTCGTTACTTGCGTTACAATCAGGACCTTTCGGAGAATAGTTTTATTTATTTATTTTATTTTACCTTTCGGAGAAGAGTTGTGGGACGAGGACGACGGAGCAGACCATAGACATTATATATAGATATCTATGGAGCAGACTGTCACGTGGGGAAAACAAAGACGTACGCGATGACGTCGGAACGTCAACGTACATAGACATATAAAGGTACATAGACATACGGCGATGTCATTTTATGGATGGAAGTATTCATATTATTTTTCTTTTGTCACGAGAAAGGACAAGAACATTACAGTAGTGTGCAAGCTATGTCTGGGCCACAACAAGACACTGTCTACTGCTGCGAACTCGACGTCAAATCTTTACAAGCATTTACAAAGACAACACGCTAATGCTAAGCTAGCTGCTAAAGAGCCGCAGAGGGATGGTGCAAGTTTGATGCCACCACCGTTTAAGCAGGCTCGGCTTGAATTTCACCGCCAGGCAACCACTACAAAGGCTGAGGTAAACAAACTTGTAAACAAACATTTCAGATGTTTTATTTTTTATTTTGTTTTATTTTTTTAAAACATAAGTTTTACATTTTGAATGGCACGTTTACATATGCATTGTGCTTGTTATGTAGCACTGCTGTTTTACTTTTTCATCAAAAATGAGTGTCAAAAAGATCTCTAATATCATTATTGAAAGATAAAAATTAATACAGGTTAAATCTCAGGTATTAGAGTAATCCGAAAGTAATGTAACTAAGTTACTTTCAGAACTGAGTAACTAAGTAGTGTAATATGTTACTTTTTTAAAAAGTAACTAGTAATGTGTAACTAATTACTTATTTTGGGTAACTACCCCAACACTGGAGTCAAGGCCAGATCTAATGGCTCCACCGCAGTTAGGTCTAGTGTTTGCCACTCCTGAATATGCCGGGCAGAACACATACAAGCGTGTCAATAGTTGGCAGGGGGAAAACAACCTGTTGGCAGCAGGCCTGTCTCCAGCCCTCTAACCGAGAGGAGGAGACTGATTCCTAGTCAGAGGCGGAAACATCTGAGACCTGCCTAGATTCGAAAGAAAAACGAGAACCTACTTGCATGTTCTGCTCCGAAGCAGATGCATAGACTGTGCCATTCAGAGCTGCAGATATATCCTGCCCGCTAACATTTTCTTCTGGTCTTAGCTTTTCTTATGTTGTTGCTTCTGTATTGAACACCTTTTTTGATTTTCTTATGTTGCTTCGCTGGCTGAAGTAAATGGAGAGTAGATCTCCGGTAGATAATCGCTTCCTCCTCCGCTGACTCCATGACTGAAACAATGAGGAAATGAATGAATTTGTCACGAGCGAATTAAACTCGGGTTCAACATGGCTGCGCGAGGCTCTGCAGATTTCATGGTGTTCTGGTGTGCTGGACCAGCACTCCATGTTTTTATTTTGAAGCGTTGAAACTCAATACATCAGCCAGGTTGTTAAAAGGCTGAGCACAAATGTTTTTTATGAGATTTACCTGTCTAAATAAAGGTTGAATGAATTTTATCTTTTAGAACGTTTTATTAACATATAAACACAGAACTTCGCAGCGGCTGCCACAGGACATGCAGTGGAGGCGGAGCTAAGGAGGCAGAGCTGAATTTCAGCGAGAGCAAGGGGGAGCAGAGCCATATATGGCTCTGAGGGGGAGGGATCAGAATGCTTTCCCTGTTGAAAATTTTTCTAAGTGCTACGTTCTACAGAAACTGCAGACTGCACATTTAAACTGACTGGCTTTGTTAAAGAGCGACTCCACACCCTGTGGATCGGTAACTCCTCCCCCGAAGCAGTTTGAAATTTTCCCTCAAAATAGGTGTGTCGAGAGTCGAGCAGGGGAGTAGGTTGAGGTTGTCCTGTGTTCACGCCCCCTCTAGTGGTAAACTCCCACCCCTCCCCAAGATTAGATTTCAAAATGGCGGATAGTCACGTCTTCAGTAAGTAAATACCTAAACTTTTACCAAAATAACAGTTGTAAAATGTTGTTGCGTGCATTTAATCACACACACACACAGCTTATGCGTATGCTTCTGAACACAGAACACATTAAAAACCTGTTTAGCTGCATGGCATGCGGTGTACAGCTGTGTTTTTGTCATTTTAATTTGCCACATCTTATTACTTAGCACATTCCAAAAGTAACGTTTCATAATAAATTTTATTATAAAATATTGATTTTTCCTACCCTCTATAGGGTAGGGTTTGTTTGACGCTTTGGCTTATTTTTGTTATGCAACCCAGAACTAAACACACATTGTTTTTTGAATTGACTATTAATTAGCACCAAACAGTGGTAAAATCTTTTATTTGGTTTCCAAATACTGTATCCGTGTTTAGAAACATTAGATAAGCTTGTACAATATATATTTGTTAGGACATGTATACAGTATTTGTTTAAGCTATGTGTCAGCTAATCAAAACTGGGCACAGCACAGCTGATAAGATTAATGAGAAAATATTTCTTAATGCAAACCAAACCAATTGCAATAAATTTAACAATACATGTACTGTGTATCCTTTAAAATGTTCTTTTCAGATAACTGTGATGACTCAAAGCACCCAGCAGCCACACAGAGTAATTGCAGCCAGGATTACTTTAACCAAGAAGATGATGCAGAGTCTCGGCCAGAGCTTCATCTCCTGAGACCTGCATCCACGACAATGTTGGTACAGCTGAGACCCTGGTGTTCGTTTCTGGCTGGAAGGTGGGGCATCCTGAAGGTGGTTGGGACTCCTCGTTCTGCTGTCCACTGCGTCCAAACAGAGGAGCTGGGGTGGTGTCCCATGTGTTTTCAGAACCTTTTGTTGTTTTGAAGTAACTTACTGTTAATAAAATGAATCATAGACAACTAGTTTTTGTAATCAATTTGTTTATTTATTTTTTCCCTCATGCATGAGGACAAATCTGGGACACGATGCAGCGGTCGACTTCCCTCACTCCATCCCGACCCTGGATATTTGCAGTCCTGAAAAGAGAAAAGATCAAAAGTTTAATCTGAGTAAATGTAAAATTTTAATGGAGAAAGATGTTGATTCAAAATTTCACAGTGTCAACAAATCCCCAAAATGTTGGGACAGGTAGCAATGAACAAATAAACAAGAATTAATGTTGCATAAACTTTTTTAAAACTTTTTTTATATAAATGTCCGCCATAATAAAAGTAATAAATAAAAAAATAAAAACATAATTAATAATATTAATACCTGCAGACAGAGGGTAGGGTACAAAAGTAATAAATAAAACATGAATACATGTACCTGGTGAATCAGCTCTCATATATGTCACCTCCAAAGTGACATGTCTACACGTCTCCTTGATGCTTGATGTCTGTGAAGCACGGCTCAGATTGGATGTGGAACGCCTCATGGAAATAAAAAAAGAACAACACATTTTAATCACCTTACAAACAAGCATACTGTACTTGTTTTCACTTTGTTGATCTGTTAAACAGATGACCCAGTGCAAAATAAATACTGCTGCCCATGATACTCATTCACAAGTACACATTATTTTATAAATACCTTTGATGCACAACATTATTATTTGCAGCAAAAGTACACCGTGTCTAAAACATCGTACTGTAACTAGTACAACAGCTAAAATTAGCGCCAGCTAGTCTCCATTGTTTTTTTATGTCACGGTCTTCTTTATCAGAGTTCATAAGAGTTCACACACTCTGCGGTGTTCATAAGAAACACTAGATTTTGAGCATTTAAACACAACCACAAACTAACGTTGATCAGCAACAGATAAAAACGCCACGACCTTGTGGGGCCACACCGAAGCAAAGCTGCAGGTCGCAAACACAGCACATGAAGAAACACGTCATGTACTCAAAAGATAAATTATGGAATGAAAGGTGTAAAATGGTACTCACCTCCAAACGGATTGTAACCTGATGGTGTAAGGGTGGGTGAACATCAGTTTGAAGAGCTTTCTTGGAACATCGTGGCTCTTCTATGCTAATGCTATGTTGCTAATCGCTAATCCAACCCCTGAACTCTGGAGGGGGAGTGACCTGGGAGTGACCTTCTCGGGGGAGTGGCTCCACTTTTATACACAGGCAGCAGCGGATGTGACGAAATTGGGCGAAAATTAATGACTGTGCGAATCGTAAACTAATGAGAAAATCAGGGTGCAATACCACAGTTCAACCCATAGGACTACAGATACTCGTTTTTAGACCAAATATTGCCGATTTTAACTAATACGCACAAATACATGAAAAATAACTCAAAAATAGTGCTCAGAAACATTTTAAACACATTCTAGGGAGTTTATCAGCTAAAAAAAGTTAAATTTGGGTTTAGTTTCACTTTAAAAACTTTAGTTTGAACTAGACAGTGAGTTTCAGTTCCTAAAATATCATGAGTTTATGTTAACTAGCTTCTTTTTTTTTTTTTTTTGCTAGCTAGCTAATGGTGAAAGAGATTACGGTCAGCTAATTTTCACCAACCCAAATTGTCATTATGTGATGACAGATTTTGGGTTTTCTTTTTACTATAACTTTTTAGTGGCTACATTACAACAAATTAGTAATCTAAACTTTTTTTAGATATAAAAATGTATTTCTTCTAAATGACAAGTTTACATACATTATCTTAGCATTGGGTAACTTTTCCTTTAAATTGTAGGACTTGGGTCAAACGTTGTATCCCATTTCTCCTGAATGACCTGGTATAACTGTGTCAGGTTTGTAGGCCGACTCATTCACACACCTTTTTAGCTGCCCACAAATGTTCAATGGGACTGAGATTGAGTATCTCCAAAACAGTCCTTTGATGTCATGAAGCTACTCTGTAACTACCGTAATCTGATAGCATGTTTAAGGTCATTGCTCATTTGGAAAAAACATTTGTGCTCAGCCTTTTAACAACCTGGCTGATGTATTGAGGTTTCAAGGCTTCAGAATTTCCACAGAATTTCATCATGATGCCATCTATTTTGTGAAGATCACCAGTTCCTCCTGCAGCAAAACACCCACACAACATGATGGTGCCGCCCCTATATTTCACATTTGGGATGGTACAGACTTCCCCCTTTTCTTCTAAATGTTAAAAAGGCCATTAAAGCCAAACTGTTCAATTTTAGTTTAATAAGCCACAGGACATATCTGCCTTTTCTCTGTGTGCTATTGCAAATTGTAATCTGACCGTGTTGTTGTTGCTGTTGTTGTTTTATATCTACCGGTAAATTCATTCATTCAACACTTGCTCTCCCTCAAGGGCAGACGTCTCCTCTCGGTCTCCACTTTGCTTTTGCTTTGTCTTGTCTGTGAAACTGTCCGAGAGCCTCTCTTCTACAAAATCTTCCGAATCATAACTACAGTATGGACTTCAATTTGGTCAGTTGGTCCCTCAACACAACTGATAACATTTCTTCAACAAGAAGACAGGCTGTAGGCGAGCCGATTTGCCCTGTTGGCATGCACTCAGCTGGATATCTCATCAACTTGGAAGACTTGATGACGTGTCTATCTCTGCGGATCTTAAGGACGCATATTTAATTGGATTTATGATAACTGGTTCCTGCTTTTTGGATTCGGCTGGTTCCTGGTCTATCAACACAAAAGGAATACGGCAGCTAATCTGGACCTGGTCAGGCTGCCTGCCTTACATGATGGCTTGGTTCATGTCTCGAGAAACCAGACTTTTGGCTGAATGGATTACATCTTGGGGATTTTCTGAGACAGGTTCCATTGGTATGGTCATTTTTAATTTGGACATTTCTGAAGCGAGTGGACCGACACAGACTGAAGGTAGATGTCATTAAAGTTCTGCCTGTCTCCAAAAATAATCATGTTTATATGACATTCGGCTCCCCGACTGGCCTTGATAGGCCGTCTTATCTCAAAACGCCTGGGATGTTTTGTAAACTTGACGCTCTCATCCTCCCAAATCTGCTACTCCATGGACGTCAGTGGAGCCCAGCTGAAAAAACATTTGTCATCGGTTCAGAACTTTGGCTTCGTTTTCTGGCAGTGGCCGGCAGCCCCCCCCCTCCAAGTACCTGCCTTTGAGACTCCTCTCTCCTCCCCCTTCTGCGTAATGTCGGTGTCATTATGTGCTTGTGTGCAAGATTTGCTCAACTTTATGGGTAGACAAATAGAAAGTTTAACAGCAAAGATGGAGTCCCAGGCCGTTCTGGTTGGAGAAATAAGAGAACTGAAAGAACTGGTAACTAACAAAGACAAGAGAATTGCAGAATTAGAGCAAAAAATAGAGGTTTTAGAACAATTCACAAAGCAGGAAAACGTGGTGATCTCAGGACTTGATGTTAGTGAGCGTTGGACACATCAAAGAGCTTCTAATAACAATGATCCAAATGAGTATGAATCTCAGGAAGAACAAGAAACTCTGGAGGAACTTGTAGTTAATTTCTTACGGAACAGGAACATGGACATAAACTATGAGGACATTTCATTCTGTCACACCCTGCCCAATAATTCACCAAAATTCAAACCGTCAGTGGTCGTTAAGTTCATTAGCAGGAATACAAAAAACTATGTCATGCAAAATAGAAGAAATCTGCAGGGAACAAACGTTTACATAAATGAACATCTTACCAAGAAAAATGGAAAAATTGCAAAAGAAGCAAGGTGGTTAAAAAACAAAGAAAAAAAAATAGCATCAACATGGACTAGAAATGGATACGTCTTTATCAAAGCAAAGGAAGGGTCTCAGCCTAAAATGATAAAAGAGCTGACGGATCTGGATGAATTCAAGAGATGAAAAATTACAAATCAATGAAACAACTCACAATCAAAATGGATAAAATATACGGTGAAATGAACAAATACATTAGAACATGACAACATACGAAGACTCAGAACCTAAAATATATAATGTTGAAAATGTGATTGATGCAAATTTTTTTCCTGTAATAAATGATAGCGAATATTATAATGAAGAGCAGTTTAATGACATCAATATATCAAATGGAGTTCTCTCCATTATTCACTTTAATAGCAGAAGTATAAATGCAAACATATCCAAAATAACAGATTACTTAAAACAATTAAATAGAACTTTTACGATAATAGCGTTGTCAGAGACATGGCTTAATGATGATAACACTAGTAATATTCACATCGAGGGGTATGAATTATATCATATGAACAGAAATAATAAAAGAGGTGGTGGTGTCGCACTATTTGTCAATAATGAAATAAAATGTAAATTAAATAATGAAATGTCAATAATAGTTGATAATATTATGGAAATGATAACAATAGAAATTATAAACAAAAACGATAAAAACATAATAATAAGTTGTGTATATAGATCACCAGGAGCAAATATAGAAATATTCACTGATAAAATCTTGGAACTAATGGAGAAAAGTTTTAATAAAAATATTTTCTTGTGTGGAGACTTTAACATTGATATGGGAAATAAAACAGATTCAAATAACATAAGCACATTTATAAACTCAATGTACAGTTTAAATATGTATCCATTGATATCAAAGCCAACAAGAATTACAACTCATAGTGCCACAATAATTGATAATATTTTCACAAATATAACAAATGGGGATGTGATTGGTGGTATCTTAACGACCGACTTAAGTGATCATTTACCAGTTTTCACAATCTTTAAAAATGATCAAAATATCACAAAAGCAGACACAACGAAGAAAAAAATCATAAACACATCAAAAAAAGTTTTGGAAAAATTGAAAGAGGATCTGGATAAACAAGACTGGAATGATGTGTATGTTGATGATGCGAACAGGGCATATGATGAGTTTATGAATATCTTGGAAACCCTGTATGAAAAGAATTGTGTGCAAAAAAATTACACAAAGAGAAATACGAATGATCAACCATGGATGACAAAAGGGTTGAGAAATGCTTGTAAAAAAAAGAATTATTTGTATTCATGTTTCTTGAAATTGCGAAGTCAGAGCGCAGAAGAAAAATATAAAAAGTATAAAAATAAATTAGTAGGGATTATAAGGAAACATAAGAAAGAATATTATAGTAAATTATTAGATAAAACTAATGGTGATATGAAAGCAACATGGCGAGTAATGAATGGTGTACTGAAGAATCATAAAGCAAAAACTGGTATTTCAAAATATTTTGTAAAAGACAACGATGAAGTTCATGATGAAAATGAAATTGTAAATGGATTTAATCAATATTTCGTGAATGTTGGATCAAGCCTTGCAGCTAAGATACCAAAAGTAGATAAAAATATGATCCACTCAATTACAGGTTGTGCAAATAGTATTTTCCTAAATGGAACTAACAAAGAGGAAATAATGAATGTAGTAAAACATCTTACAGACAAGAGATCGAAAGACTGGGTGGACATGGATATGATGTTTGTAAAGGACATAATGAGCCATGTTATTGAGCCGTTCACATACATATGTAACTTATCATTTTCAACAGGAATTTTTCCAGATAATATGAAAGTAGCTAAGGTCGTTCCTCTTTTTAAAAATGGTGATAAATGTGTATTCAACAATTATAGACCTATATCCTTGTTACCACAGTTTTCAAAAATTCTTGAAAAACTATTTGTAAACAGACTAGATCAATTTATAGATAAACAAAATATTCTAAGCAGCAGTCAGTATGGGTTTAGATCAAAAAACTCTACATCAATGGCTCTCATGGAATTAATGGAACAAATAACTACTGCTGTCGATCAAAAACAACACTGTATCAGTATCTTTGTTGATTTAAAAAAAGCATTCGATACTATTGATCACACCATTCTCCTTGAAAAACTGAACAAATATGGTATTAGAGGACCAGCATTACAGTGGGTATCTAGCTACTTAAAAAATAGGAAACAATTTGTACAAATAAATGATGTAAGATCTGACCTCTGTAATATCACATGTGGAGTTCCCCAAGGCTCTGTACTTGGACCAAAGCTTTTTATTTTATATGTGAATGACTTGGTAAATGTGTCAGGACTCCTTAAATGTGTACTTTTCGCAGATGATACCACTTTTTTCTGTTCAGGTGAAGATATAGAACAAATGTTAGAATTGATAAAGACAGAATTTGTCAAGATACAAACTTGGTTTAAAATAAATAAATTATCATTAAATCTAGAGAAAACTAATTACATGATATTCGGTAATAGAAAGAAAACTGTTGATGTTCCACTCAAAATTGAGGATGTTGAGATTTGTAGAGTGAATGAGGTGAAGTTTTTGGGTGTTATCATTGATGACAAACTGACATGGAAACAACACATAAATTCTGTAAGAATAAAAATAGCTAAATCGATAGCAGTACTGTACAAAGTCAGAGACCTATTGAATGATAAAGCTCTGTATTTGTTGTATAACACAATCATTGTTCCACACTTAATCTATTGTATTGATGTTTGGGGGAATGCGTGTAAAACAATCACAAAGCCTATTTTTGTATTACAGAAAAGAGCTGTAAGAATTATCACTAGAAAGCATTACCGTCATCCATCAAGTACATTATTTTATCAACTAAAATTACTGAAGTTCCATGATTTGGTAGACTATAATATTTTATCAGTTATGTATAGAGCTCAAAATAATGCATTACCTTTAAATATCCAAATGCACTTTGTTAAAAGACAAAGTTGTTATAATCTTAAGGGAACAGAGTTGTTTGTAAAACCACAATTCAGAACCAGTTTGAAGGGACGTTCTACCTCAATTCAGGGAATTAGATTATGGAATGGCTTGGAGAATGTAGTTAAAAATGCCAAGTCAATGTTTACATTTAAAAAAATGATCAAAACAAATATGTTAAAAAAATATATGTGAAATAACGTAATGTGTATTGTATTAGTTAGAAAATTAGAAAGTGTTAGTCATTTTGTACTGTATTAGTATTAGTTAGAAAACTAGAAAGAGTTAGTCATTTTGTACTGTTGGTTGAAGAATATTATTGTTTAACCTGATTGTTGGAAAAAGTTGGTTGAAGATTATTATTGTTTACATGGTTTGACTACTGTTGTTTAATCTGATTGTTGGAGATAAGGGGCAGATATAATAAGATTTATTCTTCTTTCTGCCACCTTTCATTTTTTTACATTTTGTACACTATCATTATGAGATTGCCTTGTATTGTTTCTTTTGTAAAAAAATGAACAAATTTAATAAACATAAACATAAACATAAACATAAACATTTTTTTCATTACCACATGTTTGACCTTCACAGGTCAGAAATGTGTTAGGAATTTTTTTGTCTCCAAACCCTCTGTGTTATTTTTCATCACTTTTGTCTGTCCAACAGATCTCACTTATAAATGAGTCTTCGAGACTGAATGTGATTTATCTGTTTAAATAAAGATTGAATGAATGAATGAATGTTGTTGCATTTGCCTTTGCCATATTGGCTTCTTCCTCTGACTGGCCTTTCAGCTCATGATGGTATATGGTGTGCTATAAAATATTTCATAGATGTGCCTAGCTAACTCAAATGTTATAATCTAAGCTAACAAAACCTTTCAAAAACGTGACATCATGATCTGGGTTTTACAAAAGTGTTTAAAAGAATATGATTTATTCAAATCATAGTATTTGCACTTTTGCAAATGTAAACTCGGATCTGTACAAATCATATTATTGGTTCATTTATTCTAATTTTGTGCTGATGTAAGAAACTATTTCTTCTCCGTAACAACTAATGTTTTTGGATGATTTGTCTCAGCCGGGGACTTACAGCTTCCAAACTTGAGAGGGCATGCATGTCCATCCATGGGGAAATCCACAAGCTTCATGGGACACTCAGCATTGATAGTCAACCTGACAGAACAGAAAAATAATCAAAATTACAAAACACATTACATCTACACCACACTGCCTCCCAGCTATGAAAGAAAAACTAGAAACTTCAATAATTGATTCATAACCTACATGCTTTTTTAGCTGGGGTTTGCTTCATAGCATTCAAGAAGAAACAAAACTAGCATTCTGTGGTATGTTATAAGGTGATTTTAAAAAAAATAGCTTAACATTGCTGCACAAAAAGGTCAAGTTTTTAGACTGCTTGTATAACTTTAAATTGTGGCTGCGTTGCCTTCAGATTGCTTTCTGCTATTTACACTGAACGTCTGCATTTCCTTTCTCTCTAAATCTCATTTAATACATGTAACAAACAAAATCTGTCACTTTTCAAATTCTAAATGAGTAGAAAAACTGAAATATAAATTGTGTGAAATGTCTAATCCTTTGCAAAGTGAGTTTTTCAAAGTGTCAGGTGTTGGCTGAATAACGTGTAGCTAAAGATTTGACTTTAATTTTGCAGATACAGTAGTTTATACGTACCTCATGGTGTAAAGGATGGTGCCATTCTTCATGATCCGGAAAAGCTTGTTTGGCGCTGTCATGTTGTGAGCAACTGACCTCTTGCCATTCCTAAAGAAAGTGTCTGGTGTCCAGACTTTGGTCACCATTAGGTTGTTTAGTCTCAGAATCTCAATTGGACCCTCATACACCAGCCTGCGATCCACCCACGTCTGGCGAAAGAACACGTCCATCGTGTATTCCTGAATGATAGGAATATTGATGATTGAAAAAATTTTTTTTACAAGGAGACAGTTTGAAACTATATGATTTACCACTAAAGCTGACCAAACAAGATAATTTGCAATGGAGACCTTTTTCATTCTACAAAACAAGATGTTCATTGTGCGCATGAGAAGCAAAGTTGTGCACAATCTTAGAGGTGAACTAATGAGGTCATGAGTGTTGGTACAAACCATTTCAACATCTGAAACAGGCCCAAAACTTGTCACATAGATGTCAGTCTTGACCTCAGTCACAGGACCTGTGGAGGTAATCAGGCAATACGCATCACATTACACATCACATTACACAATCCTGTGTATGTCCTGTACATATTGCAGTTCTGACAATAAAGTTGACTTTGACTTTGACATTCGATCACCAAATCTTACTGAACTACAGTTCTGTCTTAAAGTGGTATTTAAGCTATTATGACGTAGGTCTCTGGGCCATGAGCAATAAATATGTCACCAGTTGTAGCTCTTTAAATGTTCTCATCTTAGAGATTTTTAGTCTGACAAACACTGTTCCATGGAGATGTATACTGCTGTCAGTTTTTCAATATCTTGTACATATAATTCTGTGTTTACCTAAAAACAAAAATAGCAGCAGCAGCCAGCAATAGCATTTTTAGTTCGGCCAAAATAATCTTGTAATGCATAATTGGTGATAATGTATAATGGTGTTTGAGTGAAAAATACATGATACATTATTTGCAAATTGGAGGACTTGAGCTGTTTAAGGATCTGTTTATAAAACTTAGCAGACCCACTTCCAAGGCAGAACTATTCTTCAAAAAGTCATAAAATTGATCAAAATGCAACCTTTTCATTGCTTCAATTTCAAATTGCTGTTTGTTTTTTTTTTGTTTTGTTTTTTGTTTGTTTGTTTTTTTGGCAGAAATATTAAAAAATTGCTGTTGACTGTAGGGATAGGCAGTGATTTTTAGATATTCAAAGTCTAGTTAAAAGAGTCAGAGTCAGAGAATCTTTATTGTCATTTGCACCGCATGTGGTACATATGATGAAACGAGATTATGTACACATGGTCCCAGTTACATCCAACAACAAAATGTAAGAGAAAAACAGTAATAACATCTAGGATATAACTAAGAAAAACATCAACTAGAAATACACTAAGCACTAATGTAATAGAAAAACATCATTACAAACAGCAGCACGAACATGAGTCTGTATGAGCAGATGGTCACAGATGAACACAGCAACAAGAAAACAGATCAGCATCAGCATGATGTGATATTTTGCAGTGATTATTCTTATTATTTATTTATTCATGAGTCTAACAGCCTCAGGGTAGAAGCTGTTCCTCAGTCTAGTGGTTCTACATTTGATGCTCCTCAACCTCCGTCCTGAGGGGAGTGGGGCAAAGAGTGTGTGTGCTGGGTGAGTGAGGTCTTTCATGATGCAGGTGGCTCTTTTCCTGCATCTGGAGGTGTAAATGTCTGTGATGGTGGGGAGACTGACTCCAACATCTTCTGTGCAGCCTTCACCACTCTCTGTAGAGCTTTTCTTTCTGCAGCTGTGCAGCCTCCATGCCACACGTTGATGCTGGAGCACAGGACGCTCTCCACTGCACACCTGTAGAACGAGGTGAGAACTGGGCTGCTCAGACCAGCTCGTCTCAGCCGCCTGAGGAAGTAGAGTCTCTGATGAACTTTCTTGATCAGGCTGGTGGTGTTGTTGCTCCAGCTGAGGTTATCATTCATGTGTACACCCAGGTACTTGTAGCTGGAGACCACTTCCACCGCAGATTCACTTATGTTCAGTGGGGTGTGTTTGTTCCTTCTGAAGTCCACAATCATCTCCATTGTCTTCTTCACACAAAAGAGCACGAAGGTGGACGCCATTATTTTCCATTGAAAAACTGGACTGTCGTCATGGAGGAACACTTCACTGAAGTGTTGTCCGTGCCGTTGAGGGGGTAGACAAAGACTCCCGCCGAGCTGTGGATGTCGAAGCTGCGAAGGTGATCAACCCCGTGGAGAACAGTTCGTTACGCCGCTAGCTCAGTGGCTATCGCTAGCGGGACTCGTCGGGCGGTTTGCCAGCAGAGAGAGGACCGTGGCACGGATTATTCAACCCTGCGGAGGACATCGGACGGAAGCAGACGGACTGAGGCGAGACTGACCTCCGGGAGACGGATGTCTTCAGGTGATTGGGGACATGGTTGAAGGGGAATATTAGCGCGAGTGCACCAACATCAGGCCTGCAACGACCAGAACTAAATTTTAATTAGCAGCCGGCTTTAAGTTTCCTTTTTTTGTTTAAGGGGTTAAAGCGTATCATTTTATCTAATTGTAAAGTGAAAAGACTGATCTGTTGTTTCCAAATTGTTTATTAAACTGTTCATGTTTTTTAAAGCATATGTTTATTCTACCGTGTTATACTTGTTGTTTAAGGGATATAGATTCTGAGTTTACACGTAGAGATACCAAGTGACTTGGTATCTCTACCTACATGTTGACTAGTTTGGAATTTGAGATTTGGTAACCAACTGATTTCAAGAACTCAGGTTAGCCACCCTCATTAATGCCAAGGACATGTATATTTTTGCAATAGTCCAGTTTTGATCATTCTCTTAAATGTAATCATCGTTTTTGCATTTTTTACTTCAGTCTCCAAACCATTCTACAATCCAATCCCTTGAATTGAGGTTGACCGACCCTTCAAACGTGTTCTATATTTTGGTTTAACAAATATTTCAATTCCCTTGAGATTATAACAGCTCTGCCGTTTAACAAAATGCATTTGGATATTTTCAGGCAATTAATTTTTATGAGCTCTATACATAACTAATAAAATATTATGATCCACCAAGTCATGAAACTTCAATAATTTCAGTTGATTAAATAATGTTAGAAGGGTGACAAAAATGTTTTCCAGTGATTATTCTAACAGCTCTTTTTTAAAACAAGCAGAGGAAAAAAGGCGGGGAAAGTAAAACTTGAAGTTATTCAATGTATTGACTAGTTTGGAATTAGAGATTTGATTCAACTTTGGTTTATACGTCATCATTTAAAAAAAGGGGAAAAAGGCAGGAGTGAGAAACAAGATGTATAGAAAAAAACGTTTCTTGTAACTTTAAATTTAGAATGTTTTCTTTAACTTGCACATGTCTGTCTTCATTTCTACAACCATTTCATACAACCTTTTGGGCAGCACGGTGGCACAACTGGTAGAGCTGCTGCCTCTCAGCGAGAAGGTTGCCGGTTCAAATCCCGGTCCGGGGCCTTTCTGGGTGGAGTTTGCATGTTCTCCCCGTGCATGCGTGGGTTTTCTCCGGGTACTCCGGTTTCCTCCCACAGACCAAAAAACATGCTTGTTAGGCTGATTGGTGACTCTAAATTGACCCTAGGTGTGAGTGTGAGAGTGGATGGTTGTTTGGTGTGAGTGAGACAGGTCCCTCTTGTAAATGAGTCCCCGTGACTCAACGAGGCTAGTCTGTATAAATAAAGGTTGAATGAACCAGACCTGCAGTGATGTCCCCCCTCAGCCTCCTGCATACACTTCCATCACATTGACTCCAGCCACATCTGGAAGACACCTGACCTGATCTGACATGCTCCATCTTCTTTTCTGCATCATTTGGATAACAGTAAGCGCAATTTTTTTTGTCTGTGTTGTTTCATTTTTTTTTATTTATTAATGTTAACTTGCACATGTCTGTCTTCATTTCTATAGCCAGACCTGCAGTGTTGCTGAACGGTGTCTGCCCTGCTGTGCTGCTGTGTCATCTAGGGCTGAAACAACGAATCGATAAAATCGATAAAAATCGATTTTTAAAAGTGTTGGCAACGAATTTCATCATCGATTCGTTGTGTCGCGCGATTATGCATCTTTCACGGCGCCGCGGAGCTGTTTTGTTCACCGGTGAAGCTTTTGTCAAAGCTGGCTGAGCCTGGCTGAATAAAGTTTGAAAAAAAAAAAAAAAACTGCAGCGTCAGCGTGCTGCGCCTGCGCGTGTGTGTGGCTTCTGAACTGAGCGAGGAGGGAGGAGGAAACAGCAGAGACTGTTTTCAAAGTCTATTTTACAATGACCGACGCGACGCAGAGAAAACTGTAAATAAGTCCTACAACGTGTGGGAGCACCTGACGCTTCACAAAGATAAAAAAAGCTTTAAAAAGTGACGACGCGACACGAGATAACCACGCAGATGAAATGTAAACATGACGGGCTTCACCACCGTGTGAATGAAGGAAGAGCAGCAGGTAATTCAAAACATATTTGTTCTGTTTCAAAGAGAGAAAACGTGATATCAGTGTCTCTGGCAGCTGAAGCTGCTTGTTTCTTAGCTGTGACAGAGAATGTGTGTGTTTTTATTTTTAATGTAACGAAACAAGCAGTGTTTAAATGTGTTTTATAAATAAATCTAACACAAAGATGGTGATAATTTAATGATTTAGCTTCAACTTTTAATTTGCTGGCAAAGTCTGAAGTCACTGCATTGTATGGAAGGATGAATTGCATTTAAACAGGAATTACAGTAATTTATTCATCTACTCAAGTGTGTGTAATTAGTATTTTATATTTGTGTGTGTGTGTGTGTGCTTGTGTGTTTAACCAAGTGAAACAAGGCATTTCTTGAGTTACTGTAAATTATGATATAATACATATAAACTCTCTCTCATTCCAGAAAACAACAATGACAGCCTTCATGATGGACAGACATCATGCACACCACCACAGCAAGCAGCAGAGACTGAAAGATCCTTACATGAACGTCACTGACATGAGGCCTCTGTCGATGGTTGAAGACGAAGACTTCACTTTTAACCCAGGTTACAATGATCCACACTTGTAATGGTAAATGGACTGTACTGTACTTATATAGCACCTTTCTATCTAATTGATACTCAAAGTGCTTTACATTGTTTATACTGTAGTAGTGTAAAGCACTACATGTCCTCATTTACCCATTCATACAGCACTCTACTAGATTACAAAGAACAAATCATTCTAAAGAGACAAATCAGAGCTTTAGCTCACATTCATACACCAATGGGGCACAAACATGGGGTTCAGTGTCTTGCCCATGGACACTTAGGCATGTGACTGCTGGTGGATTCCAACCCCCAACTCTTGCATTGGAGGACGACTGCTCTAACAACTCAGCCACAGCTGCCCCATCCAGGTTAAAACAATCCACACCTTTAATCCAGGTTACACTTGTCCCTCAAAAACACATTTTACAAAGTAGCTACATTTTGTGCAGGTATAAATAATACATTTGTATATATGTTTGTGTACATTTATTTTTTATTGAAGCTGACTAACTTTATTTTTTAATTATTCAATATTTTACTAACAGAATAGTCAAGTAGCAACCTGTTTTTTGTGCGATTTGATATGTCAGTCAAATTTTGGAATAAAGAGGTGATAATTAAAACTTGTTTCCTTTTTTTTTTTTTTTTGCCGATTCATCGATGAATCGAAAAAATAATCGGCCGATTAATCGATTATTGAAATAATCGTTAGTTGCAGCCCTAGTGTCATCACTGAAAGGCCCCTCCTCATCGTCCTGCATCCAACATCAGGACCAGAACTGAACTGAACTCACATGTTGCCTCTGGACTCACATGCCCCCCTCCTCCATTGTTGAGTGAGCAGCATCAGGACAACATCTGCACCTGACCAGACCTTTCTGGACTCACATGCCCCCTCATCCATGATTCAACATCTTCCCTTCCTCAAGTGTTAAGCAGCAGGGCGGCCGTGGCTTAGTGGTAAGGGCAGTCGTCTCCCGATCGGAAAGTTGGCGGTTCGACTCCCGGGACCCGCACCATGTGTCGTTGTGTCCTTGGGCAAGACA
>JBBPBX010022443.1:8706-41409 GCA_038048925.1 Garcialebias charrua
TATATATATATACAGTATATATATATGAGCATAGTTTACTTAATGAAATATTATAAATTTTTAATCACATGTATTAAAGTAACACATGTTATGGTTTAATGCATTAGAGAATAAAAGTCTTTGGCACCAATATATTTGAAACATATAAAAAAAAAGTTTATACGCATTAGGAAGGTCAGACCTGCAGTCAACTTAAGCCACATTAGACACTAACCTGCTGGAACAAAAATTTTGTTTTAGCATGTCCACCATTTAAAAATGGATCAGTCAGAGTAGAAATAGAGTTTAAGTCAATGGCCTCTGGCACGCAGCACCAACCAGCGTTAATGTGTTCCTCCGTGACATATAAGTTTGCAAAACAATGCTGTGAAGACTGTATTTGCACGCTCACATAATTATGTTTATTCATGTGTGAATGGTTAAATCTCTTTTGGTTGTGCCCCTGTCAGAGTGTGGGACGTTTGTGACTTTAGTCTGCTATGTGTGTTGCATTCCTTCGCAGGCAGAGGATTTAAAACATCTGGGCGAGTACAGCACCTCTACCAGGCCATGGGTGGGGTACGCATGCATTCCTCCACTGAGACCAGGGTCCTTTTTTTCTGTGATACGACACAGTAAAGACGAAATAACCCAAAGGGATCCAAACAGGGAGTTATATTCCACTTTGATTCGTCTCAGTCACTCAACTGTGTGACCAGGTTCAACTTTAGAGAACGTCATTTGGGAAGAATGGTGGACGGAGTTTATTCATCACATTAAAGGGGTGTGTCTCTTTCCTGTTGGAGGTACAGGATGGTTGTAATGAATTACTGTTTTTTTTTAATGATTCATATATTTCCTGCCCAGGTGTTAAAAACAAAGAGTATTCTTTTCTTGCATAAAACAGCCTACATTGCGTTGAGTGGTTTGGAATTAAACAACAGAACATGTTGATTAAAAAGAGCCTAATTGCATCAGAATTAAACAAAGAAAGCCACCCTTCAGAATTGTTTTAAGACCACAGTGGTGTCCATGTTAGGTGTGAAGAACTGAGACAAGTCCACGATGACCTTGTAGTGAGGTTGTGGTTGATGATACATTGGTACAGTTTGACTCATCCTATAATGAGGCTATACAAATAAATTGCTCAGGAGGCCACAGTTACTGAAAACCAAGAACTCAGGGACCGGACATCTAGCAGATATAGCCATTAAGTTTGTTTAATAGTTTAATATCTAGTTTTATTTAAAAATGAACCCATTGGGCTGAACTGAGCTCACCTGTGGGCCTGATTTGGCCACCGGGCCGTCAGTTGAATAGCCATGTCCTTTATTTATTTATATAATTTATTCTCATTTCCATTATAAAACACAAAGACAATAAAAAATAGATAAAAAAACAAACATAAAATGAAAGGAAGCAGAAGAAGAAAAATTCTTATCATATCTGCTCCTTCTTAACAAAATCAATTCACACTATCAATAGACCTTTTACCAGTTGACGTCATCACGCAAAGCTTGCCTGAAACGAGCGTTCTGATTGGACGGCAAAAAGCCGCGCCAATTTGAAACCGGATCTCGGGGGTTAGTAGGAAGGAGCCGGGTAGCTTTAATGATGGCGAGTAGTAATTTAGAAGCTTGTCTTCTTAAAATAGTGAACAACCGCTGGTCAAAATGCCTGAACATTGTGCCGCGGACACGAGAGGAGGAAACCGCACGCCCATACACATTGTCTTAGACAGGGTTGCTTTTTTGGCTACAGATGAACCGTGCGCGCGGCGGGGCTGCCTGAACCCCTTCACCCAGGCAGGAGCCACTAAGTCCCGGCTACACCTGATCCAGTGCGCCCTGGAGGTCCAGAACCGGCTGGACCCAGCCAGGAGCCACTAAGTCCTGGCTACAGATGAACCGTGCGCGCGGGGCTGCCTGAACCTTCACCCAGCCAGGAGCCACTAAGTCCCGGCTCAAAAAATCATGCATTTACTGGTAGCTTAATGATTTTAGAAGATTCGGTTAACGGTTGGCTTATCAAACGTTTTGACATTCCACTCACCTGCTCTTCAGTGGGGCCGAAGGAAGAATCTCCTTGCATGTCGCAGGTCGAAACAGGCAGAAACCCCAACACACGCAGCGGACCGAAGAACAACGCGGTCTCGTCGAACTAGCTAGCTGCTGCTAGCTTAGCAGCTGTCCAGTAGCATTCCGCTGCGGGAGATCGTTCTCCGCCCTGTCTGTTTCCCATATCCAAGATGTAATGTAGGAACGTAATCCACGGAGCTTGGATCATTAATGTCCATGCCAGATAAAAAACGCACACACGTTGATGCTTCGTGCCGGGGTGAAATCCTGCCTGTACCGGCCGGCGGTGGTACTTCCTTCTTTTAGTCGCTCTACTCGACTTTCCCAGAGGGACGTTGTAAAACGAACAAGTCTCACCTTCTTCTTTTACTCGTTGAAGTTGCCTGGAACAATTATAAACACAACAGAAGTCCTTTTCCCCCATCGCAAACGAAGGCAGTACAGTATTGATAACACCAGAGTAACTCCCCGCGCTTACCCCAGACTTCCGGTAAATTCTGGAAAAATACGAGTGCGCATGCGCGATGACGTCAACTGGTAAAAGGTCTATTCAAGCATAATCATCCATCATCAAATAATAATCATCCCTATATAATACAGCAAAATACATAACTTACCAAAAATTACCATTTAGAATTCATTAGATTTTAATCAACTTATATGTATCTTTTCAACAAAATAGTTTTAATATTTTTCTTAAATATAAACATTGACTTCACTTTTTTTACCTCGTCCTCCAAATTATTCCATAAACCCATTCCCTGTGTTGTAGTAGACAGACCCTTTAAACTGGTCCTATACTTTGGTTTTACAAAAATATCTATTCCCTTTAAATTATAACAACTTTTCCTTTTCACAAAATATGCTTGAATATTCTGTCATTATACCCGCAAGGAGCGGGTACAGATAATGGATGGATGGATGGATGGATGCTTGAATGTTTGATGGCAGTAAGTAATTATGAGCTTTATACATAAGTAGAAGAATATTATAGTCTACCAAATCATAAAACTTAAGTAATTTCAATTGACAAAACAGAATATTAGAAGGATGACAATAATGCTTTCTTGTTATAATTCTTACAGCTCTTTTTTGCAAAATAAAAATAGGCTTTGTTATGGTTTTACATGCTGTACCCCAAACATTAACACAATAAGTTAAATGCGGGACTATAATTGTATTATAAGGTTTAGTGACGATGTACTTCTAATGATGCATTGCACCGTGGTGTGGCGTTCTATGTTTTTGGATTAACGTGGTCTGGGATAATCAGTTTCGAGGCGAGGTGTGATGGTGGACAGACATCCTGCTGAGTAATAATCGTGATGAGGGCCCAAGGCAGTAAAAAATACATAAAAATAAAAATTTATTCAAAACAGCGTTTGTCATGCCATGTTTGCATTCATACTAACAGTTTCCTAAAATTGTTATGATCCAGACGCGTTTTTTTAGGTCAGGTGGAGAGTCGACGGGTCATAATTCTGTGTGAAAGGGACCTTCTGTGTAATTAAACACATAAATGAGAAATAACAAACACAGCTCTCCATTCT
This sequence comes from Garcialebias charrua, assembly GCA_038048925.1. NCBI lineage: Eukaryota > Metazoa > Chordata > Actinopteri > Cyprinodontiformes > Rivulidae > Garcialebias > Garcialebias charrua. Next base: position 12,314 of record JBBPBX010022443.1, read on the forward strand.
TTTGGAGGCGAGGGTACACAGCAGGCTGAGTTAGGCGGAAGAGGCTGTTAATGTTGCCATTATTCCTTAACAATTCAGGAAAACTAAGCAAAGGACAAACGTCCCATTTTCTCAGAGTTCCAGCTTATGAACTGTGAACAATGCAGCCCAGACACTGGGAAAACACTGCTGGTGTTTACCTTAGCTGGCCATGCCAACTTCCTGCTTTTATATCATCCGTCATGTTTGTCAAGCATTGTTTGGACACAATGATGCTGCCCGCCAGACCCTCCGTCGTTCGAATCTAAAGTTTCTGTCATTTCTGAGACGTTCAACAAAAGACTCTGCGCACAATAACCGAAGTTCACTAAACAATATTTAGAAACGAGAATAATCATCCCGCTGCACATGCTTTGAACATAAACTCAAATGAATTATCTTTACTCTCCATTAGTAACAAGTTATCTGAACTTTCCTAACAGAAATTGGGATAAAAGGAGTCCCAACTGAATTGTAAAAGCCAATAGGTGAACTCCTCGGGCTAAGTCAGAACCGTCAGGTGTCAGTGAGTCATGGAGAATATTGTTGCACTCTATTTGACACTAAAGCAGAAAAATAAGCCTGTCCTTATGTTCAAAGATGGAGAAAACAATTTTTAAAATACTTTGGAGAGTTTCTGACACGTAACGATGCTTCTTCAAAGTCAAATGTGCTTCTAAATTTGATGCACATTCACAGGGAGAGGAAAAAGAAAAGCTCCAGATGTAAAAGCTTTAAGCATCGACTGTTTGATCCAAACTGTCACATTAACTGCTGATATTTAATGTTTTAAAAATACTTCTGACCAGCTCTCTCTGGGTTTGAGACTAATTTTATACATCTAAGATTTGAAAAGAGACAGGCTTATACAGAAACGTCTTCGTCTGGATAATTAGGGAACTTATATCTCGCGGGGGCAGCACGTCAGTACAGTGGTTATTACTGTCACATCTCTGCAAGAAGGTCACAAGTTGGCTTCCTGGATTGCTGTGTGGAGTTTACATGCTCTCCCCCTTCATGCGTGGGTTTTCTATGGGTACTACAGTTTCCCCACACAGCATATATATATCTCATTTGTCTCTGTGTCTCTGTGAGGGACTGGACATCTGTCCAGGATGTCCCACGCCTCTTGCAAAGAAATTACTGTATTTTCTGCCTGATTAATCGCACCTTTCTATAAGTCGCTTTGTCCAATTATTGGCAATAAATTGGAAAAATCCATAAACATGTTGCACCTTTATTTAAGTCGCATCTATTATGCGTCACCGCTACACGACGCGTCAGCGCATCATTTGCCCTGCTGAAATTGGCGACCACAGGAGCGAGCGAGCACGGATGGACTTTACAAGATTAACACTGTAAAAACAATTATTTGTTTGCTGAAAATTATAGCAAAGATGTGTCTTGGCTGAACTTTTCCTTAATAAATGAACGCAATTTTTAAATCAGCTGGATTAAAAAAATAGCCCGGGTGGGGCCGCAGCATTTTCTTTAAAATTTAGCCAAATAAACGCTTAAAAAATATATTTCTTACCTGACATTATAGCACAAGTGTTTCTGAGCTTAACCGTTCCTTAATAAATTCACATAATTAATAAATAGTGGAAAGCGTCCTGTGCTCCAGCATCAACGTGTGGCATGGAGGCTGCACAGTTGCAGAGAGGAAAGCTCTGCAGAGAGTGGTGAAGGCTGCACAGAAGATGTTGGAGTCAGTCTCCCCACCATCACAGACATTTACACCTCCAGATGCAGGAAAAGAGCCACCTGCATCATGAAAGACCTCACTCACCCAGCACACTCACTCTTTGCCCCACTCCCCTCAGGACGGAGGTTGAGGAGCATCAAATGTAGAACCACTAGACTGAGGAACAGCTTCTACCCTGAGGCTGTTAGACTCATGAATGAATAAATAAAAATAAAATAAAAATAAACACTGCAAAATATCACATCATGCTGATGCTGATCTGTTTTCTTGTTGCTGTGTTCATCTGTGACCATCTGCTCATACAGACTCATGTTCGTGCTGCTGTTTATAATGATGTTTTTCCACTATATTAGGGCTTAGTGTATTACTAGTTGATGTTTTTCTTAGTTAATTCTAGATGTTATTACTGTTTTTCTCTTGCATTTGTTGTTGGATGTAACTGGGACCCCGTGTACATAATCTCGTTTTCATCACATGTACCACATGCGGTGCAAATGACAATAAAGACTCTCTGACTCTGAATTCATTCACCTTTATTTAGTCAGGTAAATCTCATTGAGCCTCGAGGGCTCATTTACAAAAGCGACCTGCTACAAACTAAAGAATGATGAACAGCAATGGTAGAATTTCCTTAAACAACAAACAACAGAAAAAAAAAACATAGGAGAGAAATAGAAAGTGAAATGCAAAGTATCAAAACTAGCAAAACACCACAAGGTAGATGTACAAAATCAAAAACAAGAACATATCTGCAATGGTTTTTGCCAGGATTCCAAAAGATTCTTAAAACCATTTAGAGAGGTCAGGGCCGAGAGCTTCAAATCTTTTTGTAAGATATTCCAGGAAGCAGGAGCAGAGTAGGAGAAAGCCCTTTTTCCAAGTTCAGTCCTCACTGACGGAACACTGCAGGTAATCATGTCCTGAGAGCGCACACTGTAGCTGCACTCACGCAAAGACATGTAGGAGGAGATGTATGAGGGCAGCAGACCGAGAAGTGATTATGTGATTAAGTGATTATTAATGGTCAAATCTGCAGGATTTAAATTGTTTCGTTTTGACGTCTTCCAAACCGTCACGTGCGCTGCAAAAATAAATTATAACTAAATCGAATTTTAGCTCAAATGTCTCATACAGCTAACAGTTTGTAAATGTCCATGTAGTGATTACTTTAAGTAAGTTTGATAAAAATCTGTTCTGTAGTTTATGAGTTATTTAGATAAATAGTACCCGGGAAAAAAAAAGAGCTAACAGCTGCACATTTACGAAGCTAAAACATTGAATTTTATCTCAACTGTCTCATACAGGTAAAAGTTTGTAAATATCCATGTCGTGATTACTTTCTGTAAGTTTGATAAAAATCTGTCCTGTAGTTCATGAATTATTTAGATAAATTTTACCTGGAAAAACAACGAGCTAACAGTTCATACCTCCAGAGTTCAGGAGGCCAGGCTGCGAAAGAGTGTGTCCGACCAGGGGATGCTACCTTCGGACACATGAGCTGGAAACGGTCGGTGGACTCTCTGGAAGTGTGATGCCGGGTACCGAACGCGTTTCGGCCAGCGGAAGGGGCCCGTTTACATTGAAAGTCTATGTGGAGACGCGCCGAGACTCGGCAAATCGTGAAGCGGCGCGTTTTGAGTGTTTAAAGCGGCGCTTCAGCACGCGGCAGTTCCTTTCCGCGCATGCGCATGCGCACGCGCACGCGCACGTCCGAAGCAACCTACGCGTCGAGCAACGTCGAGCCGCCAAAGATCGACAAAGTTGATATTTTGCTGCTTGACGCGTCGCAGCAACCAATCGGGAGAGACTCTGCTATGTGATGACGCAACGACAACAGGACTTTTTTTGGACTTTTTAAACTCACCCCATCAAGCCTCCATGAATGAAGCAGCCTCCGGTAAGAAACTTGGCAGTTGCTGCTGTCCGCTCGAGCGTACAATCACCCCAAACATTAAAAAAACTTTTTAATCTCAACAAAGACTTTTGGAGCTGGAGTTCGGCTCGTAGAAAACCCACTCAAGTAGGAACGAGGCTCACGTGCTGCTGATTTTATCTGCCAGCAGAATGAATCAAACAACCCGACCCGTAAAACGAGCCAGACCCCCCTCCTCTGCCTCCCCCCAGTGCGCGTCATCAGACACATCTTCAGTGGCTTTGTGTGAACATGACAAGCGGCCAAAAGGGGGCGGCAGGAGCGTTTTGACGGAACAGGTCGGTACCCGGCATCAGAGCTCCAGAGCATGTGGCCGGGCTGCGTCAGAGTCAGTCCGACCAGATGAGTCTGCTGTCGTACACATGAGATAGGAACGGTCGGTGTACCCTAGCGGACAAAAGTGGTACTGCACCATTTTTTGCCAAAATGAAAAAGGTCATATCTGAGCCAAAATTGGTCTAAAAATATGGGGGAAAAATCCATAAACAAGTTTCACCTCTCTATTAGTCACAGGGCATGAAAATTAGGCAAAAAAGTGCAACTTACAGACCGGAAAATATGGTAATGGCAATAGACACCAACTCCCTGTGGTCTGGGAAAGAGAGGCAGGTGGAAAGGATGGATAGATGGATGGATGGATGGATGGATGGATGGATGTGTGGATGATGAATGGATGTATTCATGGATGATGGATGGATGGATGATGGATGCACAGATAATGGATGGATGGATGAATTGATGGATGCATTGATGGATGGATGGATGGATGGATGGATGGTGAGTAGATGGATGTATGATGGATAGATTGATGATGGATGAATAATGGGTGGACAGATGAAGGATGGATGGATGGATGGATGGATGGATGGATGGATGGATGGATGGCATAACACATTCTGCTTGAACCTAACTTGAAGTTGTCTGTTCGAAACTCTGGACTTTTGAAACTGAACCACTTTGACATGTTGAATTATTGAATTTGTCCAAAAATCTTTAAAATATTCAGCTTCATTTATTTGAGGAACTAAACAAACTAACTACCAACATGATTTAAACCATATCTACGTGATTTTTGTGGCACCATAACATTTATTTATCAAAGTGACAAACTGGCCAGATTGCATGAGGTCAGTTTCGGTCAATCTTGGTTAGTTTGTGATACTACGTCTGTCTGGTTTCTTTCCTTATGCTCTAAATGTTTCTGGGATTCTTTTGTTTTACTTCTGGTACTTGTGTTCGCTCTTTATGTTTTGTCCGTCAGTTCAGTCTTCCCGCTCCTCCTCCGTTGTGCCATGCCTACTTTCCACTGCACCCAGTTTTATAAGGTGCAACGGTTCTCACCTCCTTGTTTCTCTCCACCCATGTACCATGTCGTATGTCTCTATCCAGCATTATGTATTGTTCATGCCATGTCCGTTTCTCAGTCACTATGTCTCCGTTCTGCAGCCACATCAGCCTTTATGGTTTATTAAATGGAAATTCTTCCTCACCAACAGACTACAGGCAGTGAGAATCACCAGTCACCTTTCTTCCACACTAGACCTCAGCACCGGTACACCTCAGCGATGTGTCCTCAGACCACTCTTGTACTCTCATCTCACTCATGCTTGTACTACCAGGCACAGTTCAAACATCATCTTCAAGCATACTAATGACACCACCATCTTGGGCCTCGTCACCAACAACAATGAGAGTGCCTACAGAGATTAAGTGAAATCCCTGACAAGCTGGTGTCAGGAAAATAACCTCTCGCTGAATGTCAGCAAAATTAAGGAGATGATAGTGGATTTCAGGAGACATAGTGGAGGCCAGCTCTCCACCATCTACATAAATAACACTGAGGTGGAGCAAGTCAGCAGCTTCAAGTTCAAGTTTCACATGACTTAGGATTTGTCCCGGACTTTACATACAGACACTGTGGTCAAGAAAGCCAGACAAATACTCTACTTCCTAAGAAGATTGGGGACATTTGGTACAAACGCCAGCATCCTCACAAACTTTTATAGGTGTACCAGTGAGAGTCTACTGACAGGTCACATCACAGGGTGGTATGGGAACTGCACCAGTCAGAGCTGAAAAACACAACAGATGGTGGTGCAAACAGCAGAGGACATCACTGGTAGCGGTCTCCACACCATCCAGGACATCTACCACAGCTGGTGTCTGTGTAAAGCATGCAGCATCATTAAGGACCACACCCACCCAGCATACAGTCTTTTCCGTCTACTACCCTCAGGCAGACGATACAGGAGTCTCCCATCACGTACAAAAAGACTCAAAGACAGTTATTACTAGGGTTGGGCATCGTTTGAATTTGAGCGATTCCGGTTCCGATTCCGATTATTCGTTTTGATTCCGATTCTTTTCGATTCTCGATTCCGATTCTTTTTGTAGGCGGGGTTAAAAAAAAGATGTGTCAATTCAGTTCAGTTTATTTATACTGTATAGCTCCAAGTCACAACAGAAGTTGTCCCAAGGCACTGAACAGAAACAATCAAATATAAAAATAATAAGTTAACAGAAACTTTAATATAAAAATAATAAGTTAACAGAAACTTTAATATAAAAATAATACTATTTATCTGAGGAGACTGCTTTGAGTTTAACTCCATGTTTTAAATGAGCTACAGTAGTTAGCCAAAGTTCTTTCAGGATGAAATAATTTGAACTTCTGTTTGAATTTAATGCTATGAATTTTTTCCTTTTTGTTAAATTTACTATGAATTTCTCATAGGGCAGATTAGAGCCATCATAGAGGACTCACCAACATATACTGTATTATTATTATTACACATATAATATTGTCCAATGTCTGATGCTGCAGTCATGTTACTGAGCTCCCACTGATGGGCTAACCTGGTTCCACCACCAGCAGCAGGGTCCTCAGACAGAACAGCTGGTGGGATGTCCTGGTATCTGCAGCCCTCTCTCTATTTGTTTCTTCATGGACATGGAGCTGTGAAATTATGTTGTGCCTCTTCTTCAGCAAAAAGCTCCTCCAGTGGAGACTTTCTGGACAGACTGCAGGGAGGTTCCTAAACAAACAACAGGTTTATCAGCATTATCAATAAAAAGAGATTATTAAATCATTTTTAAGACTGAGAATGTGTACAATTATTAGCTCTGTTGTTATTGCCTAACTAACCTATTCAATAATTCTTCAAACTGTGACATTCACTCATAATGGAATGAAAGAGAACATAGAAATTATATAATAATGAAAACTATAGAGACATTAAAACATTTTAAAAGACACTGAGAGAAATTTAAATGGATTAAGAATGTTAATAAGTGTTGGATTTGCTTAACTAGTGATGTGTCTGAGTGCAATGTAAGTGCAATCCATGGCAGGAGTTGAATCTACATCTGAAAAGGGATGCAACCTTTTCACAACATATGCTGTAACTGTTCTGTGGCACTCTACATTCAGTTAAACTGATGTATTTACCTTGGACACTGGTGAACACCGTGAAGCCATTTTATTTATTTATTTATTTATTCATTTTACATTTGTTAAAAGGAAAAATCTTTCAGGTCGTTTGTCTAAGAAAACAATACGAGCTAACGTTAGCATCGTGTTTGTATTTGAGCTGACTTGCCGCTTTAAGTGGAGTATAACTTGTTAGCTGCCTTAATGTTGGTATGAGACGTAGTTTATAGTTTTATTTACCTGATGGAGCCGGAGAACGTAGCGAAAAGTCCGGCGGAGCGTTTTACAGACGGACCACTGTTACTTCCGGTCGGACACGAAGCGAAAATAAATAATCCAGTGGAGCGCGTCAAAGACAAGACACTATTTTACTTCTCTCCTTTGCATGATAGAAAATTATTGCAAGTGCTGCACTGACCTGACTGGTCATTTTTATTAAAGTTAAGCCACGCTTTCGATCACGGGTGCACACTTCCGGTGGATTCTTCTTCGGTGTTGGCGGCTACTTCCGGTCGGCTAACTAGCATCGAACATAGGAATCGCCAATTAATATTTTGAACGATTCCGGGAAAACCGGACAGTTAGTCCCGGTTCCGAACGATTCTCGATTCTCGATGCCCAACCCTAGTTATTACCCACAAACTGTCAGATTACTGAACTCTTGACAATAATACTGAACAATTGACAATATCATCGCACCAAGCCGCATCTGTGACACCCAATATATGTATTACTGCTACACGATGTGGCTGTATCATGTATGTCACTACCTTACTATCAGTTCCAATGTTGGTAATTCAAAGACAATGGCCCTCATGCACGAAAATGTTCTTATTCTTATCCTAAATTTCTCCTACTTTTGTTCATACGAAGCGTTCGTACGAACATGCCACGTCAGAACCAACAAAGTCTTCTATCCACAGGAAAAGCGTGTAAACGGGCTGCTTAAAGGTGATGAATTCCACCTGTTCTACTCACCTGCGCGTGCTCGCGTGAAGGTAATTTACATAATTTCCACCCCTCAAAACACCATATAAGGCCACGCTTCCTGCCTTCTGACAGCAGGAAGTGTCCATTCATTCAAACTCAAGAAGTAAAAGGAGAACTTCACGCGTTCGGAGATCTGCTCTCAGTGGCGCTGTGGCTACCCCCCCACCCCCCGCAAGTGTCGGATGGTCAAATATCTTTAATTTTAGTGTACTGTGTTACATTATAGTTTCACTTATTCAGAAGAGCGCACCGCTACCCCCCACCCCCCGCAAGTGTCGGATGTGTTTTTGAACAGAAGCATTTTAAAATGTCTCGAAACTACAGTTAACTTCATATTAATATTGTAGTGCATATGTTGTGTGTCCCGTGGGTCGTACAGTATCAGAAATCAAGAATAAATGGTTTGATCTGAAAATGGCTTCAAACAAACGTCTCGCCGCAGCACGGACAGGAGGTGGTCAGTCTGCGAGATGGATGAGCAGACTGACTGCAAGACGCGCGATGATCCACACTCAGAACACAGATGACAGTGCGCCCGCAGTCAACAGGCAGCTTAAATAAAAAATGACATGAAACGAATGAATAAGCTGGTTTCGCTTTTTTCTCCCCTCTCTCTGCGGTGCTGTGTGTGTGTGTGTGTGTCTGGTCGACAGTGGCGCGGCGTGGGGGAACCGTGCCGACACTGGCGCGGGGTGGGGGGACCCCGTGCCGACAGTGTGCCAACAGTGGCGCGGCGTGGGGGGGCGTAAAGCTTGATTTATACTTGACGCGCCGCGCGCGAGGGGCGCGCGCCAGAAGTGACACGATATCGCAGTCCCCGCCCCCTGCGCGTTGGCCCCGCGCGTCGTCTTGGCGCGTGTCGTGCACCTCCGAATTTTTGAAACTCCGCAAGCCTAGTGCGCGCGCCGCGCGCGCCGCGCGCGCCGCACCGTTGACTTTTGCAGTGGACTGGGCTCAAAGAACAGCACTTTGGCATGCGCCGCCGGCGAAACTATAAACGCACGGAGCCGCGCGCTCCAGCTTGCGGACCAAAGCGAAAGTATAACTCAGCCTTATGCCACACCACGCGCGGGGGCGCACGGTGGTCGAGTGGGGCGCGGGGGGGGGGGGTTTGAAGCCGCTTTCTTTTAATTTAACAAATTTGTGTCGTTGCATTTAATTCTTTTTAAACTCAGAATATTTTCTAAATAACGAAATATAAGTTATTAGTGATGGAAATCCATCTGGATAACAGCGGACCGACTGCTCGTAAAATATACGACAGGTCCGGACCACACGTACATTTTGTTCGTATCTGAAAAAAATCTTAGGATACGAAAACATTGTTGAATGCCACAAATGATCCCAAATCACTCGTACGCACAGTTTAAGGACAAATCTGTGCGTAAGAACGGTTCGTGCATGAGGCCCATTGTTCTCTCTCCTTCACCATTCTGTCTCATCTCCTAACTCTCTACCCTCTCACATGGTTTCCACAGAATTTTGCAACTCCTTGATGTCATATTTCAATGAAAAGATTATTTCAATTCATAAACACCTTGGACCAAATACTGCCCCCAGCATCCTTGTTGAACTCCCCCCTCCCTCCCTCCCTTTCTCTGTCTTCTCCCTCCCCTCTGCTGATGACATTGCTGACATTATCAGCAAGTCCAAGTCCTCATCCTGTCAACTTGACCCATTTCCCACAGTTCTTGTTAAATCCTGTCTCCCGTCTCTGCTCCCTATCATCACTAATATCATCCACTCCTCCCTAACCTCTGGCATTGTTCCCACAGCCTTCAAATCTGCTGCCATCACCCCCATCATCAAGAAACCAGGTCTTGACTTCACCAACTTCAGTAATCTTCGTCCGATCTCCAATCTGCCCTTCATCTCCAAGATTCTTGAAAAAACTGTTGCTAGTCAACTTCACTCACACCTGTCCAACAACAACATTTATGAAGAGTTTCAATCTGGATTTCGCCCCCACCATAGCACCGAAACAGCTCTAGTAAAAATTACTAACGACCTTCTTCTTGCTGCTGACTCTGGTCTTCTGTCCATCCTCATTCTTCTTGATCTAAGCTCTGCCTTCGACACCATCTGTCATTCTATCCTCCTCAACAGACTAACCTCCATTGGCATCTCAGGTACCCCGTTAGACTGGTTCAACTCCTATCTCTCTGACCGCACTCAATTCATTCAGCTTAAATCCTTCCGTTCCCAGTCTTCCCCTGTCTCCACGGGTGTCCCCCAAGGCTCTGTCCTCGGACCCCTCCTCTTCATCATTTACCTCCTTCCTCTAGGTCACATCTTCCGCAAATACGGCGTCCATTTCCACTGTTATGCTGATGACACACAGCTCTACTTGTCATCAAAACCTAACTCCACCCACCCACCCTCCATCCTCACCGACTGTCTCAATGAGCTAAATCACTGGTTTTCTAACAATTTCCTTCAACTAAACAGTAACAAAACAGAAATCATTCTCGTCGTACCAAAAACTCTATTTCAAAATCAGAACATCTTCTCGTCCCCCTTAACAACTCTCTGCTATCCCCCTCCCCTCAGGTCAAGAGCCTCGGTGTCATCCTCGACACCACTCTCTCCTTCACTTCACACATCAACAATATTACTCGGTCTGCCTATTTCCACCTCCGTAATATTAACCGTCTCCGTCCTTCTCTCACACCCCGCTCCACAGCCATCCTGGTGCACAGTCTTGTGACTTCCCGTATCGATTACTGCAACTCCCTTCTCTACGGCCTCCCCAACAAATCTCTCCACAAGTTACAGATGGTCCAGAACTCAGCTGCCCGTGTCATCACTCAAACCTCCTACTATAACCACATCACTCCTGTCCTGCAGCAGCTCCACTGGCTCCCGGTTAAATCACGCATCATCTTCAAAATTCTACTCCTCACGTTCAAAGCTATCCACAACCTTGCCCCTCCTTATCTATCTGACCTCCTACAAATCTCCATCCCATCACGCTCTCTCAGGTCCTCCTCTTCGCTACATCTCCATGTACCCTCTGCCCGCCTCTCCACCATGGGGAGCAGGGCCTTCACCTGCTCTGCCCCTCACCTCTGGAACGCTCTACCGCCCGACCTTCGAAACACCACCTCCCTTTCTCTGTTCAAGACTGCCCTGAAAACCCATCTCTTTAGACTAGTTTATCATTAACTTTACTAAATGTATTTTATCTTACCATTTTATATCCTTTATGTATTTTATATTTCAATTTGTCACTGATAATGTTTGATCTGTATTACACTGTATTGGTTTGTTAAGTGTCCTTGGGTGTCCTGAAAGGCGTTTTTAAATAAAATAAAATAATAATAATTATTATTATTATTATTCATCTCAGTCTTACTCACCTGTGCAATAACCTTGCAGTTTATGTTATGCGCAATGTGCAGTTAAGTTATATTAATATCTGTGATGTATTTGATTATACAAAGTCATCCTACCTGCACTGTTATATTCAACTATGTTGTTATTTACTAAATTCCTTTTGGATATTTTGGACTTTTTGGTACTTTCATTCATTCATTCATTCATTCATTCATTCATTCATTCATTCATTCATTCATTCAACCTTTATTTATACAGGCTAGCCTCGTTGAGCCACGGGGACTCATTTACAAGAGGGACCAGTCTCACTCACACCCAGGGTCAATTTAGAGTTACCAATCAGTCTAACATGCATGTTTTTGTCTGTGGGAGGAAACCGGAGCACCCGGAGAAAACCCACGCATGCACAGAGAGAACATGCAAACTCCACCCAGAAAGGCCCCCGGACCGGGATTTGAACCCGGGACCTGCTCGCTGAGAGGCAGCAGCTCTACCAGTTGTGCTACCCTGCTGCCATTTCAGGTCCCTTATTGCATAATTTAGTATTTCTTGTTTAGTTTTTTCTTAGCGAGTTGAATCGGTTCTTCTCACCTTGAACACTTAATTGCATCGTTGACCTGCCTATGAAAAATAAACAACATGACACAACTCTAGTAATTTCTTTAAGTTCCTGGTGTCCTAAATTTCATTAAACTGGTTACATAAACATTATTAGCAGATGAGTTACCTTCACAAGGAAGAGTATTGTCATTTAATTGTTGTTTCTGGATTAAATTTCTCCCAAAGTCTCCAAATCACATAGATACCACCGGTCAACAATCAAGATGTTTTGTTGATTGTCTAAAGCCCATATGTCTATCTCTAGAGCTGTATGCCAAATCTGGTCCCCCACAATGATAATTTAAATGTAAAAAAATTGTATCTCTTCTATTTTTTATTTAATAAATGATAAATACATTATTTAGTATAGACTTTTGCCAGATGGATAACTTTGAAGCCAGAAAGAAGACTGGATAATTCAGTCATTATTGAGTCGGATGCACAACGAGTAACGAATGTCAAGTGAGAAGATTTAACTCTTATTCATGAACCTGCAACCAAGAAAATATATTGCATATCTGACTCGAGTTAATGTATCAGCTGAAAGTGGTCCATGGCTCGTACAATGTTTTTAAACTTTAGCTCCTTTTGGTAACCGAGTTTGACACCCCTGCTCTAAAGAGTTGACACGACTCAGCTAAAGATGCTGCAAACGACCAGAAACCACTGAAATTAAACAGAAAAATGGTGGAAGTAGAACAAGATTAATGGGTTTCTTCTTGTTATTGCTGCATTGGTACAGCAATAAAAGGAGACCTTTGAACAGGAGAATATTTCTTTTCACTCTTCCAACATATTAAAGACACGAAGACAGGTGCAAACAAAAAGAGTAAATAAATAAATGAGCTGAGGTGTGAATACGGTCCCTCTCGAGGCAACGGTTTATTAATGTGTCACTTCTAATAAAACTCCTGATATTCAGATCTTGGTTGTCATGGAGATCTCAGTCACTCCTGAGATGGAGGCAAAGGTTGGAGTGTTGGAGCATGACTCGGGTGGCACCGAGTCAGATTAGAACTGCACTCCTGCCACTCAGCAGCACAGCTTTTTTTAGGGCAATGAGAGAAAGAGCTCCTGAACAACAGGAGTTGGTTCTTCTGAGTGAATTTTGATCATATCCATCACTTTCCAGAGGCACATCAGACAACTTCTTCCTCCAACACTCAGTTTTGTCTCGTGCAAGGATTTGTGGTTTAAGAAGTTTTATTTTATTTATTTTTTCAATTAAGAAAGCCATTTTAGTCTGGTCAGTTTAAACAGGTGTCTGTGGCAACATTTATGAATTGTGTCGATGAATGGGGACATTTTATTGTTGAATCCAGACTGATCAATTCTTCATTTGGAACACACTTTAAAAAAATAATATACAAGAATATAACACAGTATTAGTTTTTGACATTTTAAATCATAAAGCAGAAAGGCATAATAAGTAGGCTTTGATTAAATTAATAGATGCAGAGCACTAGACAGATCAACACAGAGTCTCTCACTCAGGCCTGCGCGTGCACAGCACCTGTGAGAAGACACCGTAGTCTAAATAAAGTGGATAAAACGCACGCAAATACACATGAATAAGGCCCCCAAAATCACATAGACTTGCTTCCCAATACATGAAGGAAGGCACAGTCTCACGGTCTCACACTCAAACGACCAGACTGCTAGACAGAGGTGAATTGAAGAGAAATTCAATTGATTCAACCAATCATGGTAAGAAGTTTAATTTTTCTTTAAGCAAAAGTTATAATTTCTGTAATTTGTTATGGAGAATAGTTAAATTGCTTTTATAGTAATTTCTATATAAATCAGAATGTGCTAAGCAGTGGTTTCCTAGGGAAGAAATGATTTAAGCTCTTTTTAAGTAGAAAAATGTTATCTCTTTGATTATTGTGGGTTCTTATGCAAAAATGATTCAAGCTTTTTGGTGGTCTTTTTGTGCTGATTGCTGTGAGTTGCTGAAGAAAAAGTGTTTAAACTCCTTGTTGGTAAAGAAAGGAACATGCATACCTGTTTCAAACAAATAAGAAAGTTTCTGGGTTGTGAGAAAGTGTTGATTCATTGAATTGAGAGGAAAGAGTGTTTTTCATAAAAAGAAACTGCAGGTTTCACTCACTCACACACCAGGTAATAGCAGGCTTATTTCCTCATAGGGAGCTAGCTGAACATGTAGTATCTGACTTTTCTTTATGCCTTGCATGCATCTTATAATAACTTATCTTTGTGTGGTTATTTTCTGATGGCTCTGTGGTTGTTAGTTAGCAGTGACCCACTAAAGCACAAGCCAGCACCTCTACACAAACTCCACAGACAGGAGCAAAATAAGTTCTTATCAGAATAAGTTTGCTTATTTTCACAGCTGCAAAGGAGTGAAGCTGTAGCTGAGTTTTGGAGTATTTTAAAGTATTTAAATCTCATACAGAACTGATTAAACATACAAATATAATCTTTGAATAGGCAATTTTTGGGCCATGCTGCAGCCGCAACGAGCACTCCTTTTGTCCAGGAGAAAAACTCTTTTTGAGTTAATCCAATTTTCCCAAAGTATCCAGCAAATTCAAAGAATCCTTCATGACTTAAGCAACTTCAAAAGATGTTGTTTTGTTCCACAAAAATATTTTTAAATCAGGAAAAATAGTATTCCACAAAAAGGCAGCCTTTAATCCATCAATCCTTGTTGTGCAGCACTGACGATCAAAGCTCTTCAAAGCAGGATGTGACCAGAGAGAACATCCTGTTCTCTCAGACTTTAAACAATCAGCACTCAGTGACCAGGTCTCCAAGCCGATGTCCCTCTTTACACCAAGGGTTCAGAAAAATAGTATTTTCCTTTAAATGATGTTTAATCCATCATTTTATTCTGTGGTACTGACGAGAGACCTTCCTTAGCAGGCCGGAGCCTAAAATTGGAACATAGTGTACTTACAGAAACAACTCGCCTGCTGCACTCCTGACTCTCTGCTTTAATTCATCAAAGCTTGTTTTCCAAACATTCAGCTTGCTGCAGTCTGATCTCTCGACGCACAAAACTTCTCTTTAAACTTTTCCAGATTCAAAATCAATCAGCTCTCCGAATGCAGGCATCGATCCAAGTCTTCTTTCCACAATATAATTCTTCAAGGTTTTCCAAACATCTGCTCCGTGGTACCGACAACCAGGGAGTCAGAAGCGGTGTTCCCTTAGCTTTAAACAAGCTGATAAGCCAGGACCCGTCAGAGCAGATCCCAATGCCACAAAAACACTTCTTTCGTCCTGGAGTAAACTCTTTTTGAATCAATCCAATCTTCTTAGAGTATCCAGCAAATTCAACTAATTCCTCATGACTTCAGCATCTTCAACCAGTTGTATTCCATAATTAATGTTGAATCTTATCCAGAAATGTTGTTTTGTTCCACAAAAATATTTCCAGATCAGGAAAAACAGTATTCCACAAACAAAGCAGCTTTTAATCCATCATTGCTCATTCAGGCTGACGGGAATTCCCCAACAGCAGAGCGGAGATAAAAAGTAGCACAGTGTTCCACTAACAAAAACAGCCTGTCAGCGTGCCGTCAGTGCTCGGGTCTGTCAAAATTACTTTAATCTTTCATCAACAGAGGAATCTCTGTAACTGATTTTTCCATCTTCATGCTTCAGTGGCTTTTTGCTGTCATAATAATTTAATCTTAATATAAATTTAGTTGTGGGTAAAACTGGGAAGTTTATCCTACCTTTTTCTTGTCAGAAAGTGCCACAAGGGATTTCCAAAAGAATAGGAAAATTATTCCATCTCTGAAGCCAGTCCAAATTGTGAAAAAGATTGGAAATATCCGGGCTGAGAGACAAAAAAGCATTCCTTGTTGCGCAAAAAGAAAAACCCTTTTTCAGATAATCCAATTTTCTTTTCAGCTTTCAGAGAGTTCAGTTATAATCCACAAGAATTCTTCAGGGGTCCAAAAAACTCAGCAATTTTTCTTCTCTTCCACAGCTTTTTTATAGCCCAGAAAGGGGGCTTCAGTTCCCCTCCTCAGAAAGTTACATCACTTTGATAGTGCTTCATTGGTCAAATGATGAGGTGACTTTTTACACCTCCTCTCAGTCCTCACTGAACAATGACATAACGTCTCTCCAGCTGTCACCCTCCCTTCACAAGAGAGTCTGGTCAGACAGGTTTTAAACTTTCACCCAGATCCTCAACTTTTACCTACATTTACCCAAACTGTGGAAAAAACACTCTTTTAAGGTGCTATGTAATATTTAAAACCATATTTTCCAACCCTCAGCAGTGAAGCATCCTTTAGTTTGCTGTGAATCATAAAAGAAAACATAAAATAACATAGAACATACAATTTTCACAAGAGATTAATATATCCCTTCACTTTGTTTCATAAAGGCATTTTAAAACATTATCTGTTACAAAACTCTCCTGCAGCTCTTTGTAACAGTGTGCATTTTCTTATCATCTGACCTACTTCTGCTCCCAAGCAGACCTGCTTGAGTGCATGTTTATCATCATTATAACTCCCTGTGTGCCTTCTCTGTGTGCAAGCCCATATCCCGACAAGAAGCCTCAGCTGTCTGCAACAACGCCCTGCCTCCGAACGTTCCAGCATGGATTCTTTAACAATTCCTCAGCTTCTGCTGCTGTGTGAAACAGTATTCATTTCTTGTTCTGATTAAAGGCCTCTGCTCAGTCTGTAACAATTGTTGTGCTCAGACCTTTGGAATATGTGTAGGTGTGTGTGGGGGCTGCACCTTCCTTATCTGGCGAAAGCCCTCTAAGGCCTTCGCATGTGCATGTGTGTGTGTGCGCTCGTCTGGCTGCTGCAGCATGGCCCAAAAATTGCCTATTCAAAGATTATATTTGTATGTTTAATCAGTTCTGTATGAGATTTAAATACTTTAAAATACTCCAAAACTCAGCTACAGCTTCACTCCTTTGCAGCTGTGAAAATAAGCAAACTTATTCTGATAAGAACTTATTTTGCTCCTGTCTGTGGAGTTTGTGTAGAGGTGCTGGCTTGTGCTTTAGTGGGTCACTGCTAACTAACAACCACAGAGCCATCAGAAAATAACCACACAAAGATAAGTTATTATAAGATGCATGCAAGGCATAAAGAAAAGTCAGATACTACATGTTCAGCTAGCTCCCTATGAGGAAATAAGCCTGCTATTACCTGGTGTGTGAGTGAGTGAAACCTGCAGTTTCTTTTTATGAAAAACACTCTTTCCTCTCAATTCAATGAATCAACACTTTCTCACAACCCAGAAACTTTCTTATTTGTTTGAAACAGGTATGCATGTTCCTTTCTTTACCAACAAGGAGTTTAAACACTTTTTCTTCAGCAACTCACAGCAATCAGCACAAAAAGACCACCAAAAAGCTTGAATCATTTTTGCATAAGAACCCACAATAATCAAAGAGATAACATTTTTCTACTTAAAAAGAGCTTAAATCATTTCTTCCCTAGGAAACCACTGCTTAGCACATTCTGATTTATATAGAAATTACTATAAAAGCAATTTAACTATTCTCCATAACAAATTACAGAAATTATAACTTTTGCTTAAAGAAAAATTAAACTTCTTACCATGATTGGTTGAATCAATTGAATTTCTCTTCAATTCACCTCTGTCTAGCAGTCTGGTCGTTTGAGTGTGAGACCGTGAGACTGTGCCTTCCTTCATGTATTGGGAAGCAAGTCTATGTGATTTTGGGGGCCTTATTCATGTGTATTTGCGTGCGTTTTATCCACTTTATTTAGACTACGGTGTCTTCTCACAGGTGCTGTGCACGCGCAGGCCTGAGTGAGAGACTCTGTGTTGATCTGTCTAGTGCTCTGCATCTATTAATTTAATCAAAGCCTACTTATTATGCCTTTCTGCTTTATGATTTAAAATGTCAAAAACTAATACTGTGTTATATTCTTGTATATTATTTTTTTAAAGTGTGTTCCAAATGAAGAATTGATCAGTCTGGATTCAACAATAAAATGTCCCCATTCATCGACACCCCCTTCTTGAAACCAGACTGTACCCGTGGATCAAGTCCTAAATCAATCCTCATCGTCACTCGTATCCTTGCTCGAGATGTCATCGTAAATCTCCTCTCTCATCGCCTCGCCCGGCAGCACGACTTCCTCCTCCTCGCTCGAGATGTCTTCGTAAACCTCCTCTCTCATCGCCATGCCCGATAGCACAGGATCCCCGGTGCCACTGGACTCTGGAATGTCGTCCTCTTCTTCCCAAACATCCGTTATGATGTAGTCATCTTGGTCGGACCCTTGTGTGTCTGCCAGCAGGGGTGAAGCCGTCTCTTGAGATCTTGAAGTGGTTAGCGATTCTTCGGTCTCCATAGATGAACGAGCATCAGGGTCAACATCCTCACTGGCTAGAGAGACTGGGGCTTCGGCACTCAATGGAGACCCAATGGGGGTACAGATGTTTATTACAAGACATTCTTCATCCGGATAGACAATTGCCTCGTTCATCCCTTGTTGCGGTGTTTGTTGCATTGGGCTTTCAGGAATCCAGCCAGACTCTGAGTCAACGGAATCAAGAACCACTGAACTGACTGAAATAGGGTTGTCAGGTTCTTCTGGCCCAGCTGGGCCTGTCGTATCTGGACTGACGGGATTAGAGACTTGTGATCTAGCAGGGCTAGACATGTCTGGGCTCGTTGGTGAGTATGATAGACTCGGGGGATCAAGGACCTCCATACCATCTGGGGATAGAGGATCAGGGCTGCAGGGCTCGTAGATGCCCTCAGGGGCAGGGGAGGCCACCTCGTTCCTTAGGAATTCATCAATAAAATCACGTAGTTCAGGCAACTCAGGCTCAACTGGAGGTACAGTAGAGGCTGCCCCAGCTTCTATGGGTTCAGCAACAAACTGAGTCATCATGCTTTGCTGGTTGGAAGGACCTGCTGTCGGTTCTTGGTCTTGGGCTGTCATAGCTGCTGGTGGTGCATATTGAATTATGGTGCTGGGACCCACTGACATCGGCTCTGGCAGCATCTGGCCTGGAACAACCGGATGTGTGGCTCCCAGATCCACCTCCAATGGAATGGGGACCACCTGAAGTTGGAGCACCGGTTCCGTCTGTGGGGCTGTGAAGGTGGACAAGGGTGGTCCACAGGCTATGAGTTGCCCTGTACACAGGTGGACGGTCCTGAACTTGGTTGCATTGCAGAGATTTTCCCATTCCTTCGTGACCACCGATAGGTAGGTTGCTCCTGGCTGAAAAGCCTCACGTGGGATATAGGGCGTCGAGAACAGTGCTGAGGTCCAAATGACCTTGCAGGTGCGCTCTATCTCCCAACAGTCTTCGACCGACACTCGTGGCAAGCCCCTTGAGATATCATGGACGAGGATCCCTCTTATCACAGACCTGTCTGCTGCATCTAAATGGCAGTTTCGGCACCACCAAGAAGAACCAACAGCCCAAAGGTATCCAGCATCAATCAATCCAATTGGACAATAACAGCAGGTCTTTTGGGGTTCCTGTAATGATAAAGGAGGAGCATAACAGGCCCTGTTCTTAGTTGCAAAAATAAAAATAATAATAATGAAAAATAGTAATAATAAAAATAATGAAATTGTGTAGAAGGAAGGTAAGTAAATAAGTAGAAATGTGAACAAATAACAAACTAATTTTCTATATACTAGCGTCAGCGGGGAAGGGGATTAAGCTATGTTGGTTATAATGATTAAATCCTTGCTGTCTTATGGAATCTGATATTCAAGCCAAGGAACTAACTCTGGTCATAACTCTATATACGTCTCTAGAGCAGTGGATGAAACTCACGCCCTATCTTGAAACCAGCTGCATGGGCTATCAACCAAACAAAGCCAGCGCTGAGGTACAAACACCAGTCCGGTGTAACGTAGAGTTAAGTTCCCCAAATCAGAACCCATCCTATCAGGACAGCTAGTCCATACTGCTTTCGATCAACAGGGTTCTAGGAGAAGGTGTACTCACAATCTGCTCGGGTTCCGGAGCTAGTGTTGGGTCCTGCATACTGAGTTCAGTGTTGAGGGGTTCTGGAAGTATATTTACTACTACTGCTCTCTTCCGCTTCTGAGCAGGAGTGAGACTACCACCTTGGTGTTCTGACTTTTAAGCTAAGCCCGCACTCGGGGCTGGTGGGAGTGGCTTGTACTTCCTCTCACATGAGCGAAACACAGCTTTGAGGCTTTCTTGCAGGAGGATACGTCCTAATAAGGCCACAGCTATTATACCAACTAAGCTTGCTAAATAAGGCCAGAGCTGAATAAATAGATCGACCATCCATCCCTGGACTGTTTTTACGCCCTCCTTAATCACTTCCCCCACACCGTGTACCGCTTCGGTGGCCTTGCGGCTTACAGTATAGCTTACTGTTTCATACCAAGCACAATTGTGTTCGTCTTCTTTCTTGCCGCATTTTTTCCAGTCCTCTTCTGGGTACTGACAGGTAAGGTTTGAATAAATTTGGTTTGGGCCCACCCATTCGTAACCGAATATCTCTTCTCCTCTACATAAGCTTTGTCTCACTGCATGTCCCTCAGCTAGTGCGATCATGGATTCGGACACGAAAGGGATAATCACCCCTTGAATATTTTTTCTAGTTTTCAAACTGTGTCCCAAGATGATGTTAGTACAGCTCGTGCCTTCGGGGACTGATCTCCTCCATGTGTTGCCGTACTTTTTCCACACTACTTCCGCCACGTGAGATGCGTAGTCTTCTTGCCCATAGTGCTCCCTACAGTAATCCTCCCATCCGGGAATATCACCACAGGGTCTAAAGGCTAAGCTAACGCTACACATGGTCTGTTTATTATTACAAGTCATACGCCACGGTCTGGGACTGACATATCTGTCAGGGCGATACAGAACATTCGCCCATATGTCTTGCTCTTTAGAGTAGACTGTTGCTAAGAATTGGTACTTAATCCAGTAATTACGAGAGAGATGCAAACAGGGAACTACCCACTTTTTAATTTCCTCCTCTTGGAATCCCCACCAAGTTCGTTTTTCATCTCGCTTATTGTATTCGTACCATGCCTGGAGCAGTATCTTAACTGTTTTTGTATGTTGTAATTTAGTACAATCATAACGCCAATTAGACAGAACAGATACTTCTGTTTCCCACAACCGACATCGAGGGGACGCTCCGCTACGTTCCCACACTGAATTATTAAGACTAAGGAAAATTCTTTCAGCCACACATTTGTCAATTTTATCAAAATCACCTTTAGGTGTGTCAAACAACTCGTTTGGTTTTGGTACTCTCTGTACATACATATCCGAATAATAGGGTCCCATCAGGCCTGTATGAGTCCTAGTATCACCTTCCACAAAATCACCTTCAAAATGAAGTACCTGTGGGGATATCCAAACCCATGGCAATGTTTCATTTAACCAGTCCTCATACCAAGCGTGACGAGGTTGAAAAACTGCAGCCCAGCTCCAATAATAGTATCTTTGATTCATTACTGGTGTTATTGTCAAATAATTTTGGGTTTTGCATTCACTGTACAGGTTCCAATAGCAGATTGAGAGCTTCTTGAATTTATTTTCCATGCAATCATCCATATAAGCCTGTTTCTCCCTTGTGTCTCGGTCCTGATCTACATAGGGCCTGACAGATGGGCTTATGCCTCCATCCCCAGCTACATCTTTTGGAGCTGATGGGCGGGCTGTTCCAGCAGTGGGTCGTACATTGGAACCTTGTTCAATTGCGTTGATTCTGAGCACCATCTTGTGTTTCGTGGTGTGGACAGTCTTGACCTTAAATAGGTCATGATGTTCTCCAGTCCGGTTTCCTCTGATGAAAGGAGGGATTTTGTCACAGTCCAGATGAAAGTTGCCCCAAAATTCCCAACGTGGGAGTATGGCTTGGCAGCTGTCATCCCTCGGTGGAGCAGGGTGTATCACTTCAGCCTCCCAGTAACCCTGGTGGCGTAACCCCATTAGTGGTCGACAGCCCCAATCACAGTGCCATTCAGGGGGTTCTTTATCTGGATGAATCCAGTTACATCTCGTTGTTCTTCTTATGTTATCACGCAGGAGCATTATCCAAGTCACAATGCCGTCAGGCAAAACCAGCAGATTGTTTACCCTGAAATGGGGTTTGTTTGGCCCTGTGAGGTTCTCAGCTTCCATAGCTAATACCCACTCAGGGGTTTTCTTCAGCTGGTGCATCCAAATTTGATAGCCTGCTTGTCGTACTCTCTTCCAGGTCTTGATTTGATTTTTGACAGTGTCATTTCGGTCCCATGGCATGAACATGTTTCTTTGTGTGGTGTCCCAGCATGTAATGTTTGCATATTTAGATCTCCCATGGGAGACTTTCACATGGGTCAGGCTCCATGGTCTGATCCCGGCTTGATACAAAATAACCAACAACATAACTAAGCCTATTAACACTACGAATCCCCGCAGCAGGGTTCGTAGACAGGTTGCTTTATCCATTCTCATAATCCTTAAACAGTCCTTAGGTCGGTCAGGGGTCGCCATATCTTCATAGACATGTGGATCTGTATCGCTATCCGAATCATCTTGGCTTATTCTCCTTTCCAGGAGAATCATGTTGAGAGGGTTTCTCTTCAAAGTCTTTGTTCTTTGTTCTTTTTAGCTCTTGTCTTCCTCCTCGAGCGCCAGTGAGTTGTGGTCACTCGATCGTTGAGGAGCTCTAAATATAGTGGAGAAGGGTGTGGCAATCCAGGTTGCAGTCCTTTCCACACCCATTTCCACTGAATCACCAACCATTCGGTAGGTTCAGGCTGGGGTCCTTCCAGGCGCCATTTCTGTTGGGGTTTGTGTCCCCGCATTGCTTCATATTCTATCTCACAGAGTGCTACGAGATACTGGATAGCTATGGGACCTTCTTCTACCAGGGTTTCCACCAGAGTTATCAGTGGTTGGTCTTGATACATCACTTGTATCACATATCCATTTCTTGTCCATGGCCTATGCCAGCGGTGATAGGGTGTGATCATACGGTCTTCTACCACTCTTATAGGTAGGTGTTGGTTCTCGATGATGTAGCGCTCTGGTTTACTCACTAATCTTTGGATTGTTTTCACCATGGAGGGGCTAGTGGTCCATATCACCATGCCTCCCACAGAGATTTCAAAGAATTGACTTTGATATATTTCACGATAGTTGGGTCCCCATCTTAATTTGATACTTATGTCTTTTATCGTCAGGTAGACTACGTTAAATATCCATGGTGAGGTAGGAGGACAAGGCTTAGGGCGAGTTTTATACCGGGGTAGGTATGCCAGCTTCAGGTGATATTCTTCTTGAGGTTCATCCAAATGAGGCTTTCTAGTATATTTAGTGTTTGAGTAGAAATAGTTCTTGGTGCAGTTTTCCCATATAGAGATGTCACTTTCGGGTCTGTCGAACCATACTATGCTTTTTGCTATCTTTAGGGCTGGTATTTTCGGGCCGACTTTGTTAAATTGAATCAAAATGTTTTCTGTATCTTTGTCTACCTGTTTTGAGTCTATGATGTCTTCCTCCATCACTGCTCTTCTATGGGGTTCTGCATGCTGCATGGTGTCAGGTAGTCAACCTTCTGCGGCCGTTCCAGTTTAACAATGTGGTCGCATTTGACTCTCACTGGGACTTGACCCTCTTTTCCTGTCACACGCCCTTTGTACAGTTTCACGCAGAGAGGCGATGGGTGTGGCAATTCCGGTCTCAAACCTCTCCACACCCACTTCCATTGATAGACCCCCCAACATGCAGGTTCAAGCTGGGGGCCTTGCAGCCCACAAAAAGGTTCGTCAGCTGGGTCCTCACCTCTTCGGCGTTGTTCCTCCGCCTCCCACAGTCTTCGTCTGATCATTTCCATGGATTGTCTTCCGTATTGCACATAATGTTCTCCCCTTTCTTCTAACGCTGTTATTGTACTGACGAGTGGATGTCCCTTGTATGATACTGTCATCCTGTAAGCCATTCTTACTGGGTACTCTTCCCAGTCGTTGATGGGCGTGCAGACTCGATCACACAGCATTCGTAGGGGCAGCTCAGTGTTTTCAACCACCACTTTATTTGGGTTAGTTTCCCGGTTGAAGATGCTTATCTTCATAGCTCGGCTTGTTGTCCAAACCTCCAATTCCCCTATGGAGATCTCGCAGAAATGTGTTTGATGTGGCTCTCTATAATTATGGCCCCATCTGATTTTGAACTGTATTCCGAATACTGTCAAATAGACAACATTGAAGATCCATGGTGTCCCCATTGGGCTGGGGTTGTATGGCAATCTCCATGAGTCTTTTGTTACTGCGTAATCAGGGGCACACCTATGAGACCCTCTAGTCAGGTCTTTGCTCCTGTAGGACATTACACATGAGCAGTAATAATTTTTGGTTCTGTTAAAGTTTAAGGTGTAGTCATTTTTGGGGCGGTCTAACTTTACTAGTTCGTTCCGTACAATTAGAGCTGGTTGATACGGACCTCTCCTGGATTGTTGAATCAGCAAATTCCACACATGAGTGGATGCCTCGTCCTCTGAGTCCGAGTCATCACAAAGCGGGGCTCTGTCCCAAGACGAGCATGTCTCAATGATTTTTGCAGATTTTATATTACCTCTCCCTTTCCAGATATGATTCGGACACCTCATGATTTGATTTAACAATTTTCTACCTTTTCTCCTGTGATGAGATCCATTGATGATCCTAGCGCCCCGTCGTTCAGTTTTTAGTTGTCCATTTCCTTGTTCGTGTGCTTCCATTTCCTCAGAAATGTCTTGCTGGCCCAAGCGTTCAATACACTTCGCTTTTTCTCTGTTTTACTGGGTTGGGACTTCTCCTGGTCGTCTCTATCGTCTTCAATCGGGTGTATCGTAGCTCCTACTGAGTACACTCCTTTGTAAGGTGCCACTACCATCTGTACCGAGACTTTAATCCTCTGGGTGGAGCCAGGTCTTATGGGCGTGTCTACCCTTTGCGCAGCTGTTCCGGGAATCTGTAACACACCGTGTCGTTCCCAAACTTCTGGGGTTACTAAATATTCAGCTGTTTTTTGCTTTGGCTTTGCTCCTTCCACTGCCCAGCCATCCAAACTGGTGGTGTAATAGTACAGGTTTGAATGCCTGGTCCCAGTTTCACGAGGGATAGGAGGCAGGTCCACCAATGGGATTTTTTCATTCAGAATTACCTCTGCAAACAGTTGAGCCCAAGTTATCAACTCCCAGGGGCCATTCCAATCTCCCTCTCGGGCCTTACTGTTCACAGCGTCGGGCAGCTGGGCTGATTCGAGGTCATCTGCGTCCTTCGGGTCCCGGTACACCCTGAAGACCAAAGGAAACTGATTAGTGCCAAGGGGTATGTTTCCTGCTTTTCCCATTGCAGGATCATAGGGCCAAGCCTGCTTTACTGACTGCTCAAGCAGATCCTGAGGTTTCCAACACCAATCCTTTTGCCTGATCATTTCTTCGTCACCTAATCCATCTACTTCTGGATAAAGTGGAGGCGCTGTAGGTGTCGGGTTCATTCCCTGTTCATACTGCTGCCTCATTGAGGTATTTCTGGGGGCTTCGAACCTTGTCACGTCCAGCTGGACTTTGAAGGATTTGAGTGGGTCATAGTACCTCCTTACCTGCCAGCCCATAGCCCTTTCTGAGTGCAACAGTCGGCCCTCCTGCATCCTTGTTTGACAATTTATACAATACTTCACCATAGTCCCTTCCCATTCACAGGTACAATCTTCTGGGCCTCTCTCACTCAATTCCCATTGTGTGAGGATCATTACCCTTGGTAAAACTGTGGTCCTACATTTCCCACAAATAAAAGCATCCATTACTTTTACGGGTTTTAGTTGCAACTCCCGTACATCTTCTTTCCTCGCCTCAGGTTTGAGAGGCTTATTTCTTCCTGGTCCTTCCCACAAAATGGGTAAGCCAGTCGGTTCCATGCAAATTGCACAGCTGTTTTGCAGTTTGCTCCATTTCAGCATTTCGCATTCTGCTGATAGGTATCCTTTCTTGGCGTACTCCAAGATCTTCAGAGCCCTACCTACCCAAAGCTCTGAGGTTGTTCTTCTTAAGATAACTCCCCCGCATATAGTGGCCAGTCTAATATAGGGGAGCATGGTGCTTGGTTCATTGGCCATAATCCGGTTTCTGGTTTGAATTAGCTAGGAATTGGTTTCAGTTGCTGTATTCCTTGGACTCCCTTCTTTGTTAACACTACCGTGTTTTTATCTAATATACTCTTTACCTTATCCGTGACGTTGTATTTTGGCTTCACTGCAAATGCTACTGGGTGATCCGGTGCTCTTACCCACACCTTCTGCCCAACCTCAAATGAAGTGTCGGAGACTGGTTGTTCCTTTTTATCCTTGAAGCCCCGCCCACTTTCCAGCGTCTTGAATCGACGTTGGTTAAGTTCCTCAGCGGGGGAAGGTCTTCCGGCACGACACCTGTCATTCAGGGCTTCCCCTATTTCCATAGTTTTGGTGCTCCATTCTTTGTTATTAGCATTTTTAGCTATCCAATTTTTGACCAAACCTATGGCTCTTTCGGCTACTCCGTTGGCTTGAGGTGTGTATGGCGGTGAATAGACACGCATCACCCCAAAAGTCTGACACCAATGGTCCACCTGTGCATTGCGAAAGTGTGTCCCATTGTCAGTTCTCAGTTCCTTTGGGATGCCTAACGATCCACAGACTTGTTCCAGCATGCTGACTACACTATTGCCATTAGCCTTTTTTGCCGGTTTAACTATCACATACCCCGACATTGAGTCCACTAGCACTAGAAGATATTTCTCTCCTTTCTTGCCAGTGACTCCCATTGGTCCAGCAACATCCATGCACACTGAGCCCCAAGGTATGATACTCTTGATAGTTTGTCCATCCACTCGGTGCCCACGACGTCCTGCATTGTATTGACCACATACCACACAGTCCTGCAGTACCTTGCGAATTTGCTTCATGGGAATCCACAGCTCCTGACTCTCCAACTCCTTACGTGTAGGTTGTACGCCCGTATGACCTAGCCCTTCATGCACGCCACGCACAACCTCTAACACGTACTCCTGTGGGACCCTTCGGCCCGCCGGGGTTCTTTCCCACTTCTCGATCCCGACAAAAACGATCTTTCTTTGTTGCACATAACGGTCCACTTCTTCATTTCCCTGCCAGTAGTTTCCTTCTTTAGTGTGGGATTTCTGGTGCTCCACCTCTAAATGTAGATTCAACCTTATTTCAGCTATTTTTTTCCACAAATCCTGGTGAGCCACCAATTTTCCCTTAGCACTTTCAAATCCATTTTCTTCCCAAATGGATAAATCCTCTTTCAGGGCTTGAGCACAGTAATAACTGTCGGTTACTACTCGTGATGTTTTTATTTTTCTGTGAGTTAGTTCAAGCAATCCTTCCAGTACTGCCGTAACTTCTCCAGTCTGAGCACTCCCTAGCACTCTCCCCCTTCTTCGGCAGCACTCGTTCCCTTGATACTTGAGGATAAATCCCCAGTGTGCTACTTGATCGGTCCCTTTCTTGGATCCGTCGGTGTAGAGAGTCCAGTCATGCGTTTTATGTTTTTCAGGTACCTCTTTTGTTACTTTACTGCTTGTTGGCTGTGCCGGTCCTATCTCTAGATCTGGATCCAATAGAATATTCTCCCATTTACCCCAACGAGAATTAGTGGCCTTGGTACTTTCTATTGTTCCTTTTCTGAGGTATTTGTGTACTTGACTTTGTGTTATAACCTTGATGGGCTGTCCCTGGGCTAGATCTTTCAGCGTTCCCCAGTATCTTGCAAGCACAGCTAGTTCTTTTTCTTCCTGGGGAAATTTTTTCTCTACTGAAGTTAAAGTGTAACTCCAGAGAGTAACTAACCCACCATGTTCGTTTTTAACCGTGACCATGGCACTGTCGTCTTCACAACTGACCTCAGCTATGAGTCTCGTCAATAGGCTTCTTGGCTCCAATCGCACTGCTTCTTTGATCTTTTCTCGGAGTTCTTCCAGGTCTTTTTGGTTTTCGGCTGTCCAAATCCAGGTGTTTCTCTTTTTCTTCTCATCTTCACCTTCTCTTTTCTTTAGACAGGCATACAAAGGTTTAGCATACTTTTGGTAGTTAGGGACATGATCTCTCACATAATTGCACAGTCCCAGGATTTTTTGTAACTCGTTCTCGGATTCAGGGGGCCGAATTTGTTCAAGTTTCTCTCTGTAACCCTCTGAGAGTCCTAGATCTGCGGTCACTTGAAATCCCAGATAGTTTACTTGGAACTGCCCGAACTGACATTTCTTTAGGTTCAGTTTTAACCCTGCTTCTGTGACTCGCTGCACCACCTTTGCTAATCTTTCCAGGTGTTCTTCTTCTGTGTCATCTGCGATGAACACATCGTCGATGTAAATGGTAGCACCTAAGTCTTTAAGCACATCCATCACGGCTGATTGAAACACATTTGGAGAGTTTTTGTATCCCTGTGGTAATCGCTGCCAGACATAGCTTTTCCCTTGATGAGTAAAAGCTGTTTTCCCTTGTGATTGCCTGGCTAATCTGAGAGAGAAGAATCCATTTGCTAGATCAATGCAAGACTTGAACTTTTTCACTTGAAGAGTTTTTAGCGTACCTTGAGGGTTAATTAGGCTCGCTCGGTTGGCCACTGTTCGTCTGTTGAGGGCCTTAAAATTAATAACTGCTCTCCATCCTCCTCCTGCAGATTCAGGCTTCTTCACGGCCTGGATAGGACTGTTTGTTATAGGATTAGCTTCTTCTCTGATGACTCCCAAAGAGCTCAATTCCTTAACAATTTTGTTCATTTCTTCCACCGCTCCTGGGTTCAGGGGGTATTGTCGCACTGGTGGATGTACTCCCCCTTCAATGAGGTGTACAACCTTTTGACCTAGGTCTCCGCAGTCGTTTTTGAACCTAGCCACCGAGGCAGACCCAATAATTTGTCTCAGCTTCTCTTTCCCAGCCGGGGAGAAGTCGCTCTCATTTATTCTTTGTTCTGTCACTTCGGGGATATTTACCGGTTTGAACCATTCGTGAGTAGGCCCAATTCTTACCAACCTTGATTTGAGCTTGTCCATGCGTCGGTTTAATGCTCTTCGGTCCTTTTTCGGCTTTTTTAACTCCTTTAAGTCTCTTATTGTTAGGAG